>JAJMGE010000016.1:0-222209 GCA_030568475.1 Suhomyces choctaworum | reverse complement strand
TCGGCAACCCGTGTTCCGCAACACCTTCACTAGACTGTATGATGGCGACTATATTTTGGGCCAAAATCACATGCACATCCGGTTCACATGGGTGGACTCTATCCGCGCCAGCCAATAGGCGACAAGCTTGCATACTACGGGTTTTTGCAGGCGGTGCGTACGCACACCCCATAAAATATATCAGCGCGGCAGGGTTCGCAACACAAGATCGATTACGAGGCCACTTGTGTCTATTCATAGTCTTCGATGTACTTTTCTCTCATGGCCATAACCACGTCGAAGAAAGACTGGTTGTTGGCGGTGTCGCTGTTGCTGAGCCGCAACACAATGTCGTCGGCGTCCCAGCCCTTTTCTTCATAGCTCTCGATCGACTCCTGCACCCTGACGAGTTTGCTATGGAACGTTTGATGTTTTGCAATCAACTCGTCCGTGAGCTTGGGAATCTTGGAGTTCTGCAAGAGAAACTCGCCCCCGGTGTCCTTGAACACGTTGATGATGAAGGAAATCAATGAAAGAAGGCTCTTGACGCTCTTGCTGTACTTGTGGGACAATTCCGAAAGGTTCACGGGATCTTTGCAGAGTGACTTGGCTGACGACCGGAGATGGTACCGGATGGGGTTCTTTTCGGTGTTGTGGCAAAGTTCGTATAGCCAGTTCAAGTCGTAGTCGGAGACGGGTGCAGCTGGAGGCGACTGCGGTCCAGTTATCGACTCTGTCGACTGCGTGATCAAGGGAGATGCAAGGACGGACTGCTGAGAGTCGTCAGGGGTTTCAGGCTCCGTTTGCGGAAGCGGGTCTTGTGCAGTGTTCTGCAGAGGCTGGTTCGACGGTTCGTCGCTCACAAATGTCGGGTACGGAATCAACTTGGAGTATTTCCAGTCACCAAGTATATCTATGGACTTGCGGATCAACGAGTACTTGGAGGTTCCGCTGGGGTATCTGTCATAAACACCGAGCTTGAGCTCTTCCATGGGCTCGGGGAACAGAGCGAAGTTCTGCACGAGTTCCGGAGAAACGTTGATGTCGGGCACGTCGAGCTTGTACAAGATACCCTTGATGTTACCCCAGTGAACAAAGCTCTTGAGCGCCACCAACACGTCGGGCGACGCCAACGCCTCCGCACCAAAGTACTCGTTGACAAAATGCTTCATGTAGTAGCCCTCGACCTTGGTCCCGATGTGGTGGTCGGTGTGGAGAAAGTTCAACTTGGCACATATCATGAGATTGAGGCCCATGGTGATGTGGCGGTCCTCGATGGTGTTCTGCACCGTGGCGTAGTCCACCGCCATGTCCTTGACCTCCATGGGGTCGAACTTCGAGTTCTTGTAGTGGATCACCGAGGAGTTTTCCTCTTCGTACCATTGGTGCTGTTCCAATTGGCGAGCCACCCCGATGATCGAGAGACAGAAGTCGGGGAACCGCGACAAGATGTCGCCGCCATTGATGTTGTACAAGATGAAGTACGACGAGATGAGCGAAAGGTTGAGACTCAAGTCTTCGGGATAGATGATGAGGTGCTTGTCCTCTTCTCTGATCCGCTGGAAAGTGTTGTTCACAAACCGGTACTTTCTGCCCTTCTTGTTGTACTCCACCTTGTTGAGGTCGTCGATGGAATTGAGGATGAGCTCCAGCACGGCGATGAGGGTATCGGAGGCGGTGACCATGGTAGTTTCCGTAGGTTGATGGAGCAGACGATTGTTGTGTTGATCTAGACGAGTGCGCATGCATGCACTACGCGAGCGGTGCAATGCTGCGAGGGAACGACGGAGACCTGGACCACGCTAGCATGTAGGGATATCCAAATACGGGCGCTAGTACTCCTAGTATCCATGAATGTATCCGTTGGAGAGAAGGGACGCCGCAAGGTATCGGGGACTCTGTTGCATCTGGTAGCGCAGCGTCTGCAGCATAGATGCAAGTGGTGCTGCAAGCTGCTTCGGGGACGCAAGCACCACAGTTAGAAGCAGCAAGATAGTCTTCTGTTGCAGTGGGAAGGAAGAGCTCTTCCCATAGCCAGTACAACAACTCGAACAGCTTAAACGATTTCTGCTACGGCTGCAATTCACAGCCCCGCGCCGTCCCTTAGCACAGTGCGAGAGAATTGGAACTACCAGAAAACACAGCCGTGCTCTCAATTGCTGGATTTCCCCTCATGTCCAGCCACAGACTCTTATCAAATATACGCAATTGATAATAAACGCAATCGTTTTACATTTAAAGTTTACAAGTTATTGTCTGCTTCGTCTAGAAAATTGCAAGCTGAAATTGCTCCATCTCTTTCATAACGTTGACCAGCTATCTCTCTAGAGAAGCCAGATCTGGAAGAGTGGCTTTGCCAGAGATCATAATAGAAATGTATTTCTAGAGTTGTCTCAATTATACTGTAACTGCAATCTCCAGAAAATATTGGCCTTGGCTGCAGGACTGGGCAACACAAAAGGCTTTGCGTGCGCAAGTGACTAGATCTTTAGGTAGGACACAGAACCCCAGCTTTCGCTGTAGGCAACTATGTCAGGGTTCTGAACGGGAAAATGTCAGGAACTGCCAACTACCAAGCAAAATTATAAAGGGAAAAGCTTGTGTCGGGCGTTCACATGAGAGTAGCACTCGAAATGGAACAATAGAGGGTTCGGGAACTGAAATAAGATTTTAACCGTAGCCGTATCAAGGGTTTTAGATTTGTAGGCTGCATGAGCTGTGCAGTACACACTAGGCCACTTCTTGTTGAATTGCATAGGTATGTATTACGATGAATAGACCATTGGGCCGGCGTTGGCATCCAATGCGAATACGAGGCTCTGCAGCGATAATATTAATCTTTACGGTCTATCCTTGCATAGTCTGCAGACACCAACCCCGAGTAGTCCACGTGTAGTACCATTTCCCCTTAAATGGGGTTACATATTTCACGCGAGGCTGGGGTTCCAACCCAGCAAAATAATTCGACCCTGAAACTCTGGGACACTATGTGGTACAAAATTTCGTTAGCGAGCATGAGCCAAAATCGGTAATGAAGTCCTTAATTATTCATGCAGCACGCATAATGCTGCAAGTGGTGATGCACATTTCTCACAGATACCGTAGGCCAACTAAGCTTGAGAAATGAGGAAGTGGGGTAGACCGTCCAGCGCTCATAGAGGAGTGGACACTTGCCGTATGTCTCTAGGATCTGCAAGGCCGCACCATCCGTCAAACCGGGTGTTGAGCACTGGTCCCGCCAGATAGCGAATGTAGCAACAATGCCCAGCTAAAATGCACAGACAGAACGGTGCAGACACTTCTATAATTCGTCGCGGACTACCAGCATAACCTGCAAATTGCCTCGTAGGGGCCAATAACCGCATGCTCCCCCCACCAGGTAATAAATTTGCGTTTTAAGGTTTTACGACACTGACACGCTGTCATCTGTACGGGAAATTTCGTTGCAGGTGCCAGTAGACGAGGCTTGCGCAATCGCTGCATGGAGGTCCTCCTCCCTCACATGCTAACGCTAGCTAGATCTATTATCGTTTTCGTGCCAAGGGTGGCGTGCGAATTATGTTGGGTCCCAAGGCCCATGCACCTTCGCGTTGTCCTTCCTGACAAAGAAAACTGAGCTCCAAAAAGTCGTCAATGCCCTGTCATCGCGCGGACAAGCGATTGCCGAGTCCAGATTGGCACAGCTAGGGCTTGCGGGACCCTATATGCAAGCATGCACCATGGGCATGCATACTGCAATGTACCAAAACGCTTAATACTACATCTGTACTGTGGAAGGAAGGGGAAATGCACACTGGCCTCTTCTGTAGATGCAATGATAAGTTGTCTAATAGTTTTGTCATGTTCAACTTGGCCGGTTGTCCTGCGGTTATCTATTTCCGTCTAAAGCCGCCACGTCGATAAGTATATGCATACTGCTGCAGGCTTCATGTGGTCATCCCTGCGGCGGTTTACCGTACTATAGAGCAAACCCGCAAACCTGCAACGGGGTATTTCTAATCTAATCAAACTCTATGTTCAAAGCTTATTTGCAGAAAAATATATCCTTTCAATAGTCGCCGAGATTCCAGTTTCGAACATGACATTACGGGGCAAAAGTTGACTGGTAAATATCTGTGGATTTCCATCGTTGCTCGCACATCGTCCAGCCAGCAGATGGCCCCAGTCTCATCATGGCATGTAACTGTACACGGCGTCCTTTGCAGATGACGATCTGTAGGAAAAAAAACAATACAATGAAATGCCTCTACATTATTAGTGATAGCCTTGCATATTATCGAGATCAGGGGCCTGCCCCACTTAAAAGTAGTACGTTGCATATTTTTATGCACGGGTAAACCATGCAACCAGATCGATTAGGTAATATCAACGTCTGCAGCTATCACCCAAATTCATGGCGCAGTCTTGATAATTTATCAGTGGCTTTGTGTCACGGTCCCGCCGAGCCCAGATTAAATGTCGGCGAGCTTATGCACACCGACAAATGAAACAGCAAGCGCCCCCAGCATACTCTTGTGGTGAGTGGTTGATATATCCCGGGACCACGGGTGACACCAGCGCACCACCCAATAGATTCATCGGTTGCATCGTTGCCTTGTCTACCTAACAATACCAGAATTCTAACCTTTGTCGGATATGACAGGCTGTCTCCGGCGCACATGTGGGAACAATTCGTAAACCAAGATATTGCCCACCTTTCACAACAGGAATGACATGATGCAGAGGAAAAATAAATGTCAAAAAAAAAAAAAATCATCCGCACTAGCAATCCATTTTCGTGTAAGTGACTTCCGAGGGTATGGGGCTCTGGGGTAAGTCATCACCGAGGGTTAATTGTTCTGCGTCAGGAAATGCCAATAAAAAAAAATACACAATGCAGGCAGACGCATGCTTTGTGTCATGTGCACATTACCAAGCAAAGAAAACCGTTAACAGCGCATGGTCGTCAAATCCGGTGGTCAGCCAAGACCCTTGCTCGGACTTTCTCATATTGACAGTGGCCGCCGGGGCGCGAGCCGTCAGAAGAACCCTGAGGCTTTCATACTAGATTTCGCCAACTAGATAAGCCTCTCACGCATGGCGCGACTGTGTCACCACGTGGCGCCCCTCTGCCATGTTCTGATGCCATGGGAGCTATAGCAGGCATATTAGCGCATTGCATCGACAGCACTTGCATGCCGTTGCCGGTCGCCCGCATGGATGGCGCCCAAGAACCGGCCCCCCGCTGTCACCTCAATACGCATATCACGTGTGCGTTACGCCCTTTTGTTAATTCCGTCTGGGCATTGGCACCGGGCTGCGGACGGTACTGCCCCCCACCACAATTTGCGGTGACACCAGCATGCGCCCACAGGGTGCGCCTGCGCTCAGGACGCTACCCTTCAGAAGATGGCCGGATCGGGTGGAGCAAGCGTGGCGATCGAGCCGGAACCCACTACGCCGCCCAACCGGCGGTGGGACGAGGACCCGCGCGAGGCCCCTCTCTCCCCGAGCCAAATCGCGGGATCGGCCATGTCGTATCAGGCCGCAGTTTGTGAGTTGACATTATTTTTTAGAAGGTGCGTTAGTTGCATTTTACGTCTGAGCCTGATTTGTTCTTTGCGGGTTACATTTACGAACTAATCATCGGGGTGTGGGCGACCCGATCTAGATTCGAGGGTGGTCACGTGATACCGAAATGTGTCACTCTGCACTGGAGGTGCGCAGCCAACGCAAGCGGCGCAGTCTACGCAAGGCCGTTACAGTGTATGTATTATCCCATAAGAAGTATAACCCGTATCCCAAATAGCAGTAGTAATATGAACGAAGAATTGAAAATGGCGGTGGTAGAAGCAGGGAGATGCTACACGAGGTTCAAGCGTCTCTGCTCCTTCAACGTCTTGATCTTCCTGCGGCGGGCGTTGATGAACCAGTTGCTCAACTGCTGCTGGTTCAAGCCGGTCGACACCATCAACTGGTTCTTTTCGAAGGAGTTGGGGTACGGATGGTTCAAGTGGTCGTTCAACCATTTGAGCAAGATGTAGGTGGTCTCCTTGGGCAAGTTGTTTCTGGTCTTGCGCTTGGAGTTGCCGCGCAAGAGCGAGCTGCTGGGCGAGGAGTCGGAGTCGGATCTCAGCAACTCGTCGTCGTGGTCGTCGTCCTCGGGGGGCGTGGCGCTGGTGGCTGATCCCTTGTACGACGGCCTCAACGCGAGCGGAGGCGGTGTGGAAGTGGACGAGTACACGGGGGAGGCGTCGTGGGAAAGCGGCGATCTCGCCAACACCGCCCCGCTGGGGGTGGACACCGACGAGGGTTTGCCGCCGTAGCTGGGGCCAGGTCTGTGTGCGTAGGGAGGCGCATAGTACTGCGAAGCCGGTGCAGGCGCGTAGTACTGCGAGGGAGGCCCCACGGGCGGTTGGGGCGCGGAGCCGTAGTAGTAGTTGTAGTAGTTGTAGCCGCCAGTCAGCAGGGGCTGGGCAATGGGCAGCGGTAAGTGGGAGTTCTGGCGAGACAATGGAGGCAACACCGGGGGCGATGGTGCTGGGCGAGTCGCCGGCGCGGGAAGCGCCTGCGTGGTCAACAAGATGTCCAGGATGGGGGGCAAGCTGATCTTGTTGGCGTTGGACATGGTGGATATTTGGGTGAAGATGGTGAAAGGGTAGGACCTAGCGGCTGCGGAATTCGGCGGTTTTATATTCCAGGGTGTGTATGGTTTGAAGTTATTAGCGATAATCTAGGCAAATCCGCATTGAGAAAATTATTCTTGAGAAAGATGGTATGCTTGATCATGTTGTTGGCCCCAATCCTAAAAAATATCCACAAGAGGGTTATTTTGTCTGCTCGGTTTTTGCTTTTTTTTTTCTTTTTTTTCTCTTTGACCTGCAGCGTTATTTTTTATATAAGAAAAATGTTAGTGTCGTCTTGGTCAGAAATGTCTGGGGGTTTCAGGTACAGCCAGTACGAGCGATGGCAAGGGCTATGTACGTACTGGGGGAACCGTTGGCTTACAAGCGTGGGGTCGTCTCTAGTGGTGCTTGGTACTGCGGACCGGCGCGCGCCACCCGCTCCCCACCGAATGACCGCATGTATGGACACATGCACAACGGCTAGCGAAGGAAATGAGCGCTCCTCGTAGTTGGTGACACTAAAGTGGCACGTCTCCTCCTGCAGACAGCGCCCATCTTTATCTTATTATTTAGGGGCTGCTGCTCACAATTCCGGGGCCCAAGAAAAAATTCTCGCCATGCCTCATGCCACAAGTTAAGGCCGCGAGATCCGTATGCCAGAGAAAAAACCGCTGCTCTGCCGAGCATGCGAAAAAACAATCCTGAACTTAATACTACGCATCACATACATGCGAACACAAAGCTCAAGATTGGCGGTGTGGCGGCTCGGTACGCAAGATGCCCGCATGTATATATGTTGGGGAGTGCGTTGGGCGGTCTGAGCGTCTCCTATTGTGTGCTGGGGCTTGGCGTAGGGGTTTGAATCGGCGTTTCTTCGATGCAGCGCTCCAAGCTAAACACCTCTATCCATGACATGTCCTGATTACAGAGGTGAGACCGACGGGAGCTGCTCCTACCCCCACTACTACACCCCGGTGGGGCCGGGCTTATCCAGCACCACAAACCTTCGCAGCGCATCCCACATCCTCACCGAGGGGGGGCGTCACCCGTTTCCACAGGGTCGAAAGCGACCCGCCGTTGTAGCCCAGATAACTGTGGTAAACTGCAAATTAATCTAATCTAATTACACCCCAGCAAAATGTCAAGTCAAAAATGATCGAGATTCATATGCACATTTGTATGCACGCACGCATAAAAAATAAGCGGTTGGCACCACTCCTACGGTTTTGCATGCATCAGGATACGAACTCGGTTGTTTAGGCGCACAGGTTGTTTTGGACCTGAAACGTCAATAGTGACTGCTGACTGATCACGTCCAATTACGAAATATCATATTTTACGTGTCATGTAGATAATATATCTGGCCCATTTCTGTAGTGCTAGATATGCACCTCCGCTTCGTCAATCTCGCAATTGCCTATCCTCTCCCCTCCCCAGACTTCCTAGCCTGGAAATCTTCGATGTCGCTAATCCAAACGGCACCAGGCTTATCCTTTTGGTGAGAAAGTAAATGGCCTTGCGCACCAAACCTCGAGATGCCAAGACATGTTTTCTAGTCAGTGGCAGTGACACTGGCCTTTTATTGAAACTGTGAGGCGCGCGCCTACGGTAAATAGGAACAGAATAGGGGAAACCATGACATAAGGGCACCGACCCAGCGTAGAGTTCCGTTTGCTACTTTCCATAGGTGCTATGCAACGGCCCACTTTATCCACCTCGACCGACGTATCCTGCATGCAATATGCACATCAGACATGACACCTGCAAGTTGCTCGGAGTTGTCATCTTTACCCCGCCCACGAAAAAAAATGTAACCAGAAGGATCTCGTGCCATGCGCACGTGAACGCGATAGGAAGGACGCCATCATGTTCCCGGTTCTGTCAACCCCGGAAAATCATCGACGTCAAGCCTGAAATATACTAGCATGCCCTAGCTCGGAATTACACACACGCTCAGCTTCAGCTTCTTAGCCCTCTCCGGTCATTGGAACACTCGAGCAAATAGCGAGATGCACATTTTCATCTACGCTGCACTAAGAAGCCCCCATGCAATGCTGGACGCAACCTTTGGGTATAGAGTGCAGACATACACGAAGCAGACAGCAAATCTAGCAAGAGCGACATGATGCAGACATCTATCAACACCGGAGTCAGGCCCGGCAGGATGGAATGCAGCACAATCTCCTTCCTATTCGCGTTATCGCCGCCTATGAGCAAATTTATCACTCGACGTGGTGCGCAACTATAAATTAGATGTCTAAAATACTTAGTTATGTGTCCCATTTCGATGCCGTTCGCTTTTCGGCTCAGAATTATGTCACAGTGCATACTATGCAGGTTCATTGCCGAGCCAATTCGAGATTGTCCTCCAGTTCCAAGGATGCGTTATGCCTGTTGAATGTCTGTTGAAGTGTGACAGGCCATCATGCACCCGTCATAATGAAGCATCAACCGCCAACGCCTGTATCCTGGATTTGGAACTTTCCATCTGCCATTTTCCGCCTATGCGCGGATTTCTCGGTTACGGTACACAGAGCATAGTGCATTTTTCGAGGATTGTTCTAGCGCCGCACGCCGCATGCTGTGCATATGCCGTCAATATGAAAGGTGTCGCGTTGACGTTCGCATACGATTATTTTCACCAGTAGGTATTATCTACCCGGATTTTGACGGGCCTAGCCCACATCTAATTACATATCTTATGACCGTTTCATTACTAAAGCTGACATATATCCTTTTTTTCCCTCGCAAATCCGTGCCGCCGTCACTGGTCTATCATTTCCGCTTGACTTAGACACCAAGGGCGTGTCAATCAAATTGACAGATACGGACTGCAATGTCGCCTAACGTGTTGTGTTGCGCCTCGCACCAATACGCAACGCCTGCCCGATTTCTAACGTTCTCTGTCTCACCTTGAGCGGCGTGCTTCTACAATTTCACCCACTCCGTGCTCCATTGAAGACGAGAATTGAGGCATAAATCCCGCGGCTTCAAACTCAGATCTTGCTTTTTCCTTGCGCGGTTCTTTTCTTCACAACATCCCCCCTGTTGTCATTTTCTGAGCCCCAAACAAACGTACCACTTTGCTTTCCAAACCACATATGCATTCGCCTGCGTGATACAGAAAAAAAATGCAATCCATTGCCTTGCTGTAACGTCATCAATGGTGCATTCACAACTTGTCATTCAATAGCCTTTCAAACAGCTGCTTGTCGTATTTCACGTACTTTGTCTTATTCTTCGTGAAGTCGCTGTTTCCATATTTGTCGTACAACTTGAAGTACGCATTTATAATTAGCTTTTTGATTTCGTTCCCCAAGTAAGACCTTAAGTTGGGATCGGTAATATTATATTTTTCATAGTTACGGAGCGCTTCCTCGAAGGATTCATTGAACGTTTTGAACAACTCTTTGATCGACTCCTTCTCCTTGCTTGATAAGTGTGTTCCTGCGTTGCTAGCGTTTGCTGCATTGCCTGCGTGGGCGTTGCTTGTGGTAATGCTGGTCATGTCACGGATAATGATATAGGACGCATAGTTCCAGTCGTCCAAAAATAGTTTGAGAAACCGATTTTTGAGCTTATTGAGTCTTTCAGTTCCCAAGCTTCCCAAATTAGCAAACAAAGTAGATGAACGGTTTACTATGGTCTCTATCATGATTAAATTCTTGACAAGATAGAATCCCTGGGTCGACTTCTTGACGTTGGGATCATTGTTGCTCTTGAGCCCGATCTCAATGTTGATCATAATACTATCAATAATATCCGAGAAAAAAGAACTCAAAAGATATTGCGGACTATCGTCGTTGGCGGAGTTGGGTATTACAGACGTGTAAACAGTCACAAATTTAACCGGAGGCTTGATATTCAACCAGTCGCCCAACTTGTAGCCCTCTATCAATTTTAGAAGTGCTTTGGGGAAATCGCTTATCTTTCTAATCCGTGATACTATGTCAACCGTGATCTGAGGAATATTGGTATCATTAATAGTTCCCATCCCCTGGAATTTGCTTTCTATGAGCTTGAAGTACTCTTTGAACACAATGGAGATCTTGGTGACGTATAATTGAGTGTTGTTGTTGAAGCCATCGTGTTTAAGGCCAAAGTTATCGAGAAATTGCTGAAAGTGGATCAAATTTTCCGTCACTTCCATCATCAAGATATCATTGCCAATGATCGCAGAGGAGCTCGAAAAAAGATGGTTGAAATGTCCAATAATATGCTGGTCATACAATTCACTGATCGCTCTCTCTATAATGGCATTGACCACCTGTGGATCCTTCACGTTCAAGGACTCCGTCAACTCAATTTCCTGCTTGATCAGCTTGATAAACTCGTTGTTAAATCTATTGATTCCATTGGTTCCCTTTTCGTATGGCGTATTTCTCTCGGGTGCCTTCAATATGCTCTGTTCGAGAGGCTTCATTTTGTCCATCAAGAGTCCTCCCCGAGTTCTGCTGTATATATTATTAACATGCGTGGGATCCTTGGAGAAGTACTGGAAGATCATCCGGATGTCGTCCAACTTGATTTTGTTCTCCAAGAGTTTCGATGTAGGCAAATTCACCAAGCCCTGAAAATACGTTTGCAACTTGATTTCCGACTTGTCGATAAGTGTCTCGAAATTTATCAAGATCCCGGTAAACTGCTTGAGCCGCGGCTTGATGTTATTGAAAAGTGCTCTGCTCTTGACGAGGGTATCAATGAACTTCTTGAGACCCGTCATTTCAATGGGGTTCTGTAGCACGTCCTCGTGCTTGTGGATCAACGCAGCGCTCTCGTTAACATCGCTTAACAAGCGTATCCCATTCTCGACCTGTCTTTTGTTCTGGTAGAGCTTGTTGACGTCCTTGATGATGGGCTTAATGTTCTTCAGTGCGTTGGTGGATTTGTTGGCGATGTTGATGAGCGAAGTCGAGATGGAATTGAACAATTCCTTGGACTTGGCAAGGTTCTGGTTGAGCACCGCCACGTCCGCCTCGTCCACGTCCACTTTAAATGCCATTATCGTCTGGGATCACGTCGCTACCAAGTTTCTAAACGCTTGTTGTTTCGGTATACTATGTAGAGCATGAGGGTTACCCGGACCCTTAGATCCGGCGTGCGCACGACCGCCTATACCTAGCAGACATCGTGAGTCCAGTTGCAAAGATGCAAATATCCACCACTACGGCCCACGGATATGATCACGACCCAGAGAGACCCACCGGAACACGTGGTGAAGCTTATTCTGGACCTTGAAGCCGCGACACTGCTCAAGAAGGAAGGTAGGGCCAAAAAGATCACCAACACCATTAATCACACGAACCAGAGCGTCGATTCCTGGAAATTTAACGAATGGGACTACGGAAAGCCGGAAAAGGTCGAGCTTCCCATCAATGCGAGGGGACTCTTTACTATCAACGGGAAAGAGATCGTTGTGCGCGGCTACGACAAGTTTTTTAATGTGGGTGAAGTCGCCGCCACCAACCGGGAATTCATGAAACAGAATACCGTGGGTCCCTACGATGTGACCCTCAAAGAGAACGGATGCATCATTTTTATCGGTGGGCTTAGCTCGGGCGAAATCGTTGTTTGTTCCAAACATTCTACGGGAGAACGCTCCGACTTATCAACCAACCATGCTTTGGAAGGTGAAAGACAACTTCTCCAGCAGTTGAAATCCCACGGGAAGGAAAAGGACGAATTAGCAAGGTTCCTATTCGACCACAACTTGACAGCAGTAGCCGAATTGTGCGATGACTCCTTTGAGGAACATGTTTTGCCCTATAGTAAGGAAGTCGCCGGATTGTATCTTCATGGCTTAAATTTTAATACCATCGAATTTAAGACTGTACCTATAAGCCAAGTTCAAAGGTTTGCTGTGGATTGGGGGTTTCACACCGTCGACTCTTTGGTCTACGACAACTTCGATCTGCTCTTCCAGTTCTTTGACGACTGTGCAAAAACAGGGACTTACAACGGACGCGAGGTCGAAGGGTTTGTGGTGCGATGCAAGACCGCCCAAAACCAGGATTTTTTCTTCAAGAACAAGTTTGAGCAACCCTACTTGTTGTACCGACAATTCAGGGAAGCCACAAAACAGTTTATACTGGGAAAGACCCCCTTGAAATTCAAGAAAAATGGTTATATCATGGAAGAATACGTTCAGTTCATACGAAAGTTATTCAAGGAGCATCCTGAGATTCAAGAAAATTTTGCACAGGGAAAGGACGTAATAAAGACCAGAAAGCTATTTTTGGAACATATCAATGAGCCCCAGGGCATCAACTTGTTGAACATCGACAAACTTCATGAGGCTACCGAGAAGTTAAAGATCGTGGACAATATTGGAGAAAAGAGATACATTCTTGTTCCTGTTGCAACGATTGCATGTGGAAAGACCACTGTTTTCCAGACGTTGACCAATTTGTTTCCAGCCTGGGCCCATGTTCAAAATGATAACATCTCCACGGGAGCAAAAATCAAGCTTGCCGAACAAAGCATAAGACAGTTGAAATACAAGCCTGTCGTTTTGGTCGACCGAAACAATGCTGAGTACCGAGAAAGAGCACAGTTGTTTAAGGATTTCGATTTAAGGAGAGATAAATATATCGACCTGGAAGTGGAGGTACGGACTATCTGTATCAACTTCATCCACGATGTAAGCGGAGATGATCTTTGGGACATTACCTTTGATCGCATAAAGAAGAGAGGAGATAATCACCAATCAATTAAGGGCAAGTCCGACGAAGCATTAGCCATCAATATCATGAGAGGATTCATCAAACGGTTCCAACCAGTGAATGTGTCGAAACTTCCTGATTCGGACTTTGATTTGGTAATCAATTTGAAGCTTCACCGCCATGATTCTTCAAAAGAAAACGTCAAAACCATAATTCTGCAGCTAGCATCCAATTACTCCGAATTAATAGAAAAGATTCCTACAGACTCCGAAATTGATACGGCATTCCAAGCTGCATTAGACTACACACCCACGTTTGTGAAGAATATGAAGAAGCCCAAAGAACCCTCTTATTATGGAATCTCCATATCCTCACTGGTGTTGACCGAATATGTGGAAAATTCACTTCTGGAAGATGCACAATGGAAACGACTCCAAGAAGCAAACAGAGTACAGCAGGCATTCCATATAACATTGGCACATTCACAATCCACCAGGAAAAACCCCGAATTAAAAGCTCGATGGAAGCAGATTTGTGAGGTGCTTCCTGCTCAATATGCCCATAAAGAAAAGGAGCCTTTGGGTTTTTTTGCGGACATAAAATTAAAGTACTTGGTTATTGCCGAGGATAAGCTCATCTGTGTGGAAGTAGAGATTTTGAGAATCTACGACAAGGAAAACAAGACCATCCAAGTAACCCCGTTTAATAAGTATCCTCATGTCACTGTGGGAACTTTTACACCAGAAATAAAAGCGATGGAATCGAATGCTGTGCTTGAGAGACTCTACGAAATAATACTGGAATTGACGGAGGGAAGCTATGATGTAGACGGAGCCACCGTCCATGTCATCGGTGCCCAAAGCGTCATAAGTAAGCAACAGTTGTTTGCCTACTATTGATATCGATCACGTGAAAGCTCATCTGGTCGTGCTTAAGCTTACTAAGTTGACGACAAGAAACAATACCAATGTTCAGCTTCATTACCTCGTGGTTTCAGGCGGCCCCCGTCTCCGAGGCGTCAGTCTCGAAGATCAAGTCAACTATTGCATCCAACAAGATTGTTGTCTACTCGAAGACATCGTGCAGTTTTTGTTATAGCACTAAGAAGCTCTTCGAAGAGCTCCATCAGGATGCCCACGTCGTAGAACTCAACCAGACGCCCGATGGTCAAGAGACCCAGAATGCGTTGGCTCAGCTCACACTGCAAAGAACCGTTCCAAATATCTTCATTAACGGAAAACATATTGGAGGAAACTCGGATCTTCAACAGCTTCACAGACAGGGCAAGCTTGCACCATTACTTCAATAGAGTGCACGGGAGTAGAGCTAAACGATCGAAAGGAGTATTGGGTCTTATAAACTAGAAGCTCCTCTTTTGGTCCCTTCGAGCTTTTCCTTTCACAAATAACAGATATACACAGATTGCGTATACGAATGTACAAATAGACCCGTAAGGATGAACCTTGTAGACTGCTTGCCCGTCACGCACCAGATGCTTTCATATGTTCACAGCTTGAACCAAATCTACTGGTCAGCAGTCCCGTGTCGAACCATCTCCAAACAAGTCCGATTTCTTACGATTACATGATCCTTTGTCGAAACGGTCACCAACGGCTTCTGGAACATTTATGGAGGACCTCATTTGCTGTGCTTGCCATCCTTGCTGCCGTGGGAGCATATTTCTTTCAGTTCAGGCAAAATCAGGGCCTCTTTCCCAAGCACAACATCACTACCCTAGATGCGAAGACTTTCCTCACTGAACCTATTGATCGCCGTATCTACCACTCAGAACTTCCACATGGCAGCGGCGTTCCTGACCAGCGTGATCCCGGTCCTTTTGATCCTCGCTTAGCTTTGGCAATGGCCCTTCGTTGTGTCTCTGATTCGCTCAATCTTTCAAATCCGCCAAGTGCTGCTAATGGCCTAAATGAACTACCACAGCTCGAGTTGCCGTTCAATTGGGCTTGGTGGGTCGACACATTCTACGATCCAGGGCCAGAGACTGGTACGGACGTCCTTGATCTTGCTGAAGCAGACTTTCCCTCTATTAAGGCTTTAAAGTTGGACCTGGAGCTCTCAGAATCCGAGAGAGCACACATCGGCATGGGTTATCTCAAGAACAATGGTCATACTCCCTCGAGATTGGCGCTAGTCGGAACGAGAAACATATCGACTACTCTTTTGGTCCCTTTGAAGAAAGGCAATGAGAATTTCACCGTGACATTTCATGAGCTTGTGAACCAACTGGAGCAGTACATCGAGTTACAGAGAGAAGCGGTCCAGTTATATGAAAAGCTTGGATCATGGGGAGCACACAAGTCACACGAAGAGTGGAATGAAGATCGTCTTGTGCTTGTTTCTCGAACAGCAAGTCCTATAACAAAGAAATCATTTATGTTTGACCCTCAATCATACCACGAGCTGCTAAAACGAAAAACACCGCCGTCGCCATTAGATACCCAAATTATAAGCACGTTAGAATCAAACACATCACTGAAATACTTTCATGAGGCTATTATTACCAACGATAAGCGGGGCTCTCACTACGACTGGAGGTTCTTCAAGACATTACGCTATACAGAATACGAACGCAAATCCATTTTGCACCGACTATCGAGGGCCTGGCTCCGTTTCGCCAACTCTGTGGGCTTACAGACCTGGCTAGCCCATGGAACATTATTGGGCTGGTACTGGAATGGATTGAACATGCCTTGGGACACGGATCTAGACGTGCAGATCACCATGGATTCGCTCGTCATTCTCGCCAGAAATTATAACCAAACTTTGGTAGTAGACATTTCTGACATTGATTACAACTTGGGGGTGTCTTCCTATTTTCTAGATGTCGGTCTGAGCTTTCATATCCGAGAGCGTGGCAACGGGGTCAACTCAATTGATGCCAGATTTATTGATACAAGCACAGGGTTATATGTCGATATTACGGGACTATCTTATACCCCCTTAGCTACTGGTGAGCAGCTAAATTATCAAGAACTCAAGGAGTTCAACCAAGTATTAGATCCTAGTTACCTTGAAAAGGATAACTCACATACTGTGGGCACGGAAGAGCTCTCGAGCCAGCTAGATTCTTCCAAAGCCAAATTGCTTGAGCAAGAAGAACTATACAATTGTAAAGATCTTCATTTTTATACTTGGAAGGATCTAATCCCTTTGAAGAAGACAATGTTTGAAGGTGTACATGCCTATGTGCCATCAAACTATATGCATATTTTGAAACGGGAGTACTCTCATGGGCTTTATAGCAGAGAGCACGAAAGGCACATTTACAGGCCAGTTATTGACTTGTGGATTCCGAGAAACATTTGTCGGAAAGATGTGTTGGGGTCTGTTTGCAAGGACGAGAGTGTATTGTTTGAACATGAGCAAACGAGGCAGTTCACAACTCATCATAGAAACGAAATGTTCACACGCAGGGAGACCACCGTGGAGGAATTCACACCGTTGCGAGTGGATCCTTGGATAGTCCGACATGCGAGATATCTTAAGAATATTGATCATTGAATGCCCTTTATCTCAAAATGTCTTTCATGGTTTCCATGCCCAAGAGATGGAATTTGACGAATATCTGGGGATCGTCTGTCAACTCCACCAACGACTTCGGTTTGATCATGGACCGTCTCAAGTATCGTTCGTTGTCCAAATCGTTCTTGCCCATGGCCTTGTTTTTCGAGAGTAAATTCTCGTTGGTGGCTTCCACCTTTTGGTGCAAAAGCGTGGTGATCTCGTTGAAATACATTCCTACTATGTCCCAGTTGGTCAACAAGCTTGTCTCAGAATCACTCACCACCATTAAGCTGTATTTGCGCTCGGAGCCTCGCGCATTGATATCTTTGATCTTGATGATCTTATTGATGCAATATCCGTTGACCGCATCTCCATAGAACATGGGCTTAGTGGCGTCTGGGGTCGTTTCCACCGACAACGACTTCATTATCAACTTGGTTAGAGACAGGTATCTTCTTTGTGATGATGGATAATTGGTTGAAATGAAGATCTTGGGTTCCGACCCATTGGGGTCACTAAAGTTGGTGACAAGATTTATCGCATCGTTTGGTAACTGCAACTTACAAGACGCGCATGCCTGGAGCTTGGAATTCGTGGACAAAAGATGGTCTTCCTGGTTGTCCTGACTGGTCACTTGGGTACATATGATTATCGATGGACCATGGAGCTCACAGAAATGGGCTAAGCAGATAATATAGTTGGTCATGATGCATTCTCCACCTGCCGTGGGATTTCAAGCACCTGATTCTAGCGAGAGAAGTGACTCTGGCCTCGGTTACAAGTCTCGGTTACAGCACCTAGTTCTGATGTGATAAGCCATAAATGCTAGCGTTCCGCATTGGGACATCCTGCACCTTCGCCCAAGGTAGCAGCAACGGAGAAATTTTCGTGCACGTGACCTGTGGTGGAGAGGGCCATAAGGTGGGAGATGGACACAGGAGCACATTATCCAGCAAAATGTCTGCCAAAAGTACGTGCAATTGATGTCCCGACCAACGCTGCAATGCTTTGAGTGGTGTGGGGCCTTGAATTTCTGCCCTAGCATCCCTTTTACTAACAGCAGCCCCCGATTATACCATTGCCAACTCCGACGTCGTCCAGAAGTACAAGACTGGAGGAGACATCTCCAACAGAGTGTTGAAGCAAGTGAAGGAGCTCGTGGTCGACGGTGCCACCACGTACGACATTTCCGTCAAGGGAGACGAGCTCTTGAACGAGGAATTGTCCAAAATCTACAACTCCAAAAAGACATCCAAAGTTCCCAAGGGCATTGCTTTCCCCACTTGTGTGAACCCTAACGAGTACCCTGCCCACATTGCTCCAATCGACAAGGACGACGAAGCCAACATCACCTTGAAGACCGGTGACGTTGTCAACATCATGTTGGGTGTGCAAATTGACGGATTCCCAGCCATCGTGGCGGAAACGCTTGTCATTGGAGCCAACGCTAGTCCTGTCGACGGAAAGAAGGCCGACTTGCTCCATGCTGCGTGGAACGCGTCCGAGGCTGCTTTGAGAACGTTCAAGCCAAACAAGAAGAACTGGGACGTCACCAACATTGTCAGCAACGTTGCCAAGGACTTCGGTACCACCCCCGTTGAAAGCATGTTGTCCCACAACCAGGAAAGAAATGTGTTGTACGGCTCCAAGGAGATCATTCTCAACCCTTCCAAGCAGAACAAGGACCAGGTGGATACCTACAGATTCGAAGAGAACGAAGTCTACGGTTTGGATATCTTGATCTCAACCTCCGAGCACGGAAAGGTCAAGCCCGCGGAGATCAAGACCAACTTGTACAAGTTGACTGGTAACAGTTATGCGTTGAAGTTGAAGATGTCGCACAAGGTTTTGGGAGAGGTCCGCAAGAACTCGAGTGGTCCATTCCCCTTCAACATCAGGACCTTGGAAGAGCCCAAGAAGGCCAGATCCGGGTTGCACGAGCCGGTCAACCACAAGGTGATCTTGGCGTACGATGTGTTCACCGAAGCCAAGGGCGAATATGTTGCGCAATTCTTCACCACTTTCGGTATCACCAAGAACGGAATTGTCAAGTACACTTCGCCTGAGTTCGACGAGACGCTCTACAAGACCGACAAGAAGATCCAGGACGAAACTGTGTTACAGCTTTTGGAGGAGCCATTGAAGGTCGAAAAGAAGAAAAAGAACAAGGCTTAAGGGTTGTGGTCAATACAATCAATACAAAGAATTCACAAGAGCAGTGTAGAAAAGTTTAGGAAGTGTAAGCAGGTCAGAAAATGTTTCAAGACGTAGAGGCACGTTTGTTCAGACTTGCCCTCCTTAAATTGGAACAAATGCTGGTAGGTCAGACACTGAGCAATTTTAGTGGAGCGCAGAAATATTTGTCAGACAGACATTTTCCTGTATTCGAAACGCTTATCGTACCAAGAACGCCGTAATTGGGACCAGAAATTTTCATGCATTTGCCAGACACTTTCCAGTCCACAAATTGTCTCCTCTCAAACGAGCCTATCGCCTCCACATTCCCTATCGCTTACATAACCCACCAATGGCATCATTTTCTGGGATTGTTCGCTTCCACAATAATAAGTTGTGTATTTAATTCTGGCAGAAAAAAACCTCCTCCATACGCTGCGCGCCAAATTGCAACAGAATTATCTTCGTCTGTAAATTAATGACCAGCGGCAGGAATTTTCTTGCGAGTATGGAGAACACCTCTCCAAGCCCTGAAATAATCTCCTAAAGTAGCCTGGTTTATACGTAGACACTGCTCCCACCGTGACCCGGGTCACCTGACACCCTACTCACCCTTTTCCAGGTTTCCTGGGATTATCTGGCAAATTTCCATTACCCACCCGTTTTAGTTTTTCTCTCCCTAGGTACCAGCATCTCGGTTTCCCGCGAACCAAATTTTTATCTACTCTCTCTTCCTCTACGGTTCTCCAGGCACAGAAATGTCGGAGCCTTCAGAACAGTCCAGAGACGGCACGGCGAATTCGCCCAATGGCGATGCAAATTCCCTGGGGATTTTTGCCGACAGTGTCGCTGCCAATGTGAATTTAATTCCGTCAACAACGCCCGCCGAGGCTTCTCCAAAACCCACACACGCCTCCAATCCTCCCATACAGCCGCCATCGGGCACCTCCCGAGGCCCCTTGGTGGTACCGCCAAACAAATGGGGCCCCCACCCGGTGAAAGTGCCCTCTGGCGCTCAGAATCCGCCTCAGCACAATGAAATTCTCCAGCCCTCGTCCACGGAACCCGACCAAAAAAATCCCACCAATGGCTCGTTGACGCCAGAACAATCACAGCCCGCCCACAATCCACCGCAGCACCGGCCTCTGCTGCCCCACGACCCGCCAAAAAATTTAGGGGCCCCCATTTCTCCCCAGCATCCTGTTGCCTCCAGCGCGGTACCGTCTCTACCAGGTCTGACCAGCGCTTCACCCACCATAGCGTCTTCACAGCTGTCTCCGTCGACCGGTCCCGCTGAAGACCCAGGCTCTGCTCCAATAAATTCCAGCGGGTCAGACGGCCCTTCCCATCTGCCTCCAGCTACCGCACTCAAGCTTCCAAAGATAAGCGGCGTATCGATGCCTCCGTTGCCGTCCATCAACGGACTCCCTCCTCCTTCAAAGTCATTGGCTATTCCCAAGCTCCAGCCTCCGAACAAATTTCCTCCCAGCTCTCCTCCCCAAAGTGAAGAACCGGCTCCCCCCGTCAAGAGAAAAGTCGGAAGACCTCCAGGAAGCGGAAAAAAGAAGAAGCAAGCTGCGGCTCCTAGACCACCCAAGTCGGAGCGGTTGGCGTCTAGACTAAGCAGAACGCAAAACGATCCTCCCAATTACGTCAGCCCTCCTCCAGACTTACCTCCCCCTCCAAAGCGAAGAGGCCCTGGACGGCCCAGAAAGAACGAACGAATCAACCGTGACCCATCTCAGTTTGTCGAGCCTCCATTGGCCGGTCCCACTGCCATGTACACCGGCTTGCCGTTGGAATCGGGGCCCACAGCAAAAATAAAGAAGGAATCCTTGTGGCCCTCCAAATATACCAGGCGTCCCATGAAGGGAACAGGCGGCTTATTTTCTCGTGAAGGGTCACAGGCTAACGAAGAAACCTCGGAAACCGAACAGACTCTCAACCGTCAACTTCTACTGCATTTAACCTCAGCATTTGTCCAAGAAAGCCAGGAAAGAACCTCCTTAGGGCTCAAAAGACCCATGGAGGAACCTACACCAAATACGACTACCCCAGACCCGGAGGCCGATGCTCACCACCACGACGAGACAGCATCGAGAGCTGCAAAGCGTATCAAAGTCATATCACCTAGAAAATCCATCACGAACTTGGCTCCATCCACAGCCACCGCAAACAAGGTCTCGTACGGAGATTCCTTTCCCAGAAGTAATGAAGAGTTCTGCTCAGCCTGCGGAGGATCTGGTATCTTTATCTGCTGCGAGGCCTGCCCCAGGTCTTTTCATTTCACCTGTTGTGATCCTCCCCTTGAAGATGCTCCCGACGACGAGTGGTACTGCCGCGAGTGTCTCGTGGAGCGCATTCCGCTGTTGGCGACCAAATGGAACCATATTGGAATTTTTGGAGAACTCATGAACCAGCAGGAATCACGGAACCCAGTGGAATTCCAGTTGCCCAAATTCTTGAGAGAGAACACATTTATTGGGGTAAATACGGGTGATTCTGGTGATTACACTGATGAGTCCATGAAACCGGACCCTCCTACAAAATCCAAGAATGGGCAGATGGACGGTTTCAATAGAGACGAAGCCCTTGAGGTCGATGGACTATACGACAAGGACGGAAACCCTTACCTCTGCCACAAGTGTGGATTATCGGGTCTTGAACATCGCACTTTGGCCCACTGTGACTTTTGTCCATTGGTGTGGCATATCGATTGTCTTGAGGAGCCGCTGTTTGGTCCTAAAACTATTGGAACCAAGTGGAGATGTCCTAACCATATTGAAAGCTTGGTCACAGAGTTTTTGACTCAGAAAGCCATGAAAGAACTAGAGAACTTGGGCGAGCGTTTGAGAATAAGAAACCTCAAAGATGCAAAAGTCATAGAGCCAAGTTTGAGAGCACATTTTCTCAAAATAGCCTCTCTCAGCAATATCGTGATCCAGCATGACGATCAGCCTAATCTTATCAAGAATCCCAACCTTCAGCAATATCTAGAATATGAAAAAGAAGATTTGTCACGACCAAAGTTGGAATATTTTGACAAACACAAAAGCATTTACAAGGAGTTCGAAGACACCCTTGATGATGAAGATACCCATCCCGACTTCACAATACCTGATTTCTTTGATAATTCGGTGGCCACCAACTATGGAGTATCATCCAAGCCATCCAAGAAGTTGCGCAACATCCTTTGTCTCACCTCGAAAGATGATTCTGGCCAGTCTTTCGTTTACAGAGTTCCAGAAAAGCTGATCATGTTGGACTTTATCACCAAGGCTGGACAGAACAACGTAAAGAAGCAGGTCTTGGATACAATAGCCGAGTATGAGTCCAAGAGCAGAATTGAGACCAATCGCGAGGAAAAGGACTTTGTTGAGGGCCTAACCCATCTCAAAAATACCAGGCTCAACTTGGATGAACTTGTCAAGGTGGCTATCGAAGAAAAACAAAAACAGGATCAGGACGATGAACACAACAAGCCCCTCAAGAAGAACACTACCATCAAGCAGGAAAGCGAAGGAGATTCCAACATCGACATCGCAGAGCTCGAGGAGTTGAGAAAGATCCGCAAATTGATGGAAATAAAGGGCAAGGACAAGATGATGACCTTCTTGACCACCTAAGCAGTACACCCAAGACTTCTACACAGTCTACAACCAAGTATCTAAGCGCAGTATCCACTGCAAACTGTATTATATGTACAAGTAAACCAAGTCGGCTCAATCTATGCAAAAATGTCATCTTTTTGTGGCTTCAACGTAGGAATCTCCCCTTCGGGCACTTGGGTGGCCTCCGTTACCTTGACAAGCTCTTTGAGTATTTCGCTGCTGTGTTTGTTGGCACAGTGGATTTGAATTGTTTTGTTCTCCGCCGTGTGGACCACTATTTTCACAGGACACTTAGCCACATCTTCTTTGGTATTGACACTGATTCTGTTCATGACAAATGGTAGCTCGGTGTTGTGGAATTTCAAAGTGGGCAAGTTCAATCTCCAGAACTTCCTCAAGCCCACAGAGGGTCCGTGTATGTTCTTTTGAATCAAAAAGAGCTCTACCTTGGAGATCTTGGATGGATCTATCTTGTAGGCAGTTTCGGCATTTCCAGCAATCTGGTTCAAGCGGGCCATCTGCTTCAAAATCCTGGACTTCGGAAAGTCCTTGAACATCTTCGTTGACATCTGGGGCGATTACTGCAGTTTGGTGCTAGCTTAGTGTGCTCATAAAAATCTTTTTGAGAGTGCACACAGTCAGGGACGTTTGCAGTTTGAGAGCACGCAACATGTAGCTTTCCATTTATACTGCAACGACAGCAATAGCTTCTACTTTTCACTAGAGGCTGTGCGAAGTGTAGGAGATGGTGTAGTATGAATGTGCTAAGTGGTGCGGCAAAAACCTTCAACTGTTGAACTTTCTCAAACTCGTTTGTCGCCAAGTCTTGCAACTTTTCTCAATAGCGCCTTTGTACACCAAAGAAAAGCAGTTTAAGCCTAAAAAGATGCAATCAAATGTTTTTTAAACTTCATTGAACACAGATCTTATACGAAAGAGATTTTCTATAAATACCTTGTAAATCAGAAATGTTCAAATTTTCAAATTTTTGTAACTATTGAAGTGCCAAGTGAAAAATTTGTTTTCTAATAAAATTACCTACTTGACAACTACAACATCCCGATCAAAGGTTTAGACTACTACTTACATACACCCAAGAGTCATGTAAGCATTAACTAATATTAGAAATATATCAACCATGTAGGAAGACGATATCTATTTATTCCAATTTTTCAGAGTACTATTGAAATCTTGCAGATCGCGCTTCTGTGCCATACCGCATTGAGTGCCGTGTCAATATAACTCCATTTGTAACATCTTGAGACTTGGTATAATGGGAGCTTTCATTTACCGTCACAATATTCGGCTTAGAAATCTCAACCGTGCCATAATTGGTCACTCCTTTGAACCTAATCGTGACATCGTAATGTCACGGGTGGTTCGTGTGGATTGGGCAAAGCCATCGTCGAAGAATTCGCAGCCAACAATGCGATTGTGGTCATTCTTGATATCAAGCAACCAGAGGAGAAGCGTGAACACGTTTATTATTACCATTGTGACGTTGGTGACCCCGACCAAATAAAAGCTATTCACGAGGAGGTCGTCACAAATGTGGGAAAACCCACCATTCTTGTCAATAATGCTGGTATCACCCACGGTAAGAAAATCTTGGATCTTGAATTGTACGAGATTCAACAGGAATTTCAGACAAACCTATTAGCCAGTTTCTATACCATCAAGGAATTTTTGCCGAATATGCTTGAGATGAAGAGAGGATATATCGTGACAATAGCCTCAGTTTTGGGTTATATGAGTCCTGCAAAATTAAGTGTATACGGAGCGTCCAAGGCAGGGCTCATCGCATTGCACGAATCCTTAACATATGAATTGGGGTCGCCTCTTTGGAACAAAAGCGGCGTCAAGACCTTATTGGTCTGCCCTGGTCAAATTAAAACAGATATGTTTCTGGGAGTGAAAACACCAAACAGTATCATTGCTCCTGAGTTGGATTCCACAGACGTGGCTGCTAGAATATACCGTGCCGTCGAGCTCGGGAGAAGAGGAGAAATGAAGATTCCTCTTTATGGTAAGGTGTTGCCCATTTTCAGGGCACTTCCATGGTTTGTGGTACATGCTGTAAGAAAATCCTCCGGTATCGATCAAACCATGAACAACTTCAAACAAGTCAATGTTACAGAAGTTATTAGCACTAGTCAGACCCCGATTGGTGCAATAGAAGAACAGGATGTCCCTGGTTCTAATTAATTTCTCATTTGATTTAGCTATATTCACCACACAATGTTTCTAATTAAATCATCAATTCGAAAATTGCGGGCTGCCCACATGCCAAGTATGTTGTAGCTGTTGTTGACATCCACTCGTCTTTGGTAGAGCTCGAAATCATGGAGCACACTGCGATCTTTCCAGAAGGCATTTTGTAATTTGGAAAGACTAATGTATACCTTTTCGACTGGGCAGTTGTTAAAAAATTCGGGCAAGTCAGATGCTGTGAACGTAACAGTCAAAGAGTTCAGTCTATCGAGCACGGTTTCACTTCTTTCACTGGGAACAATATCGGATAAAATCAACTCCAATTTCTGATATTTGGGATCACTTAGAGTGAGGTCTGAATTGTAAGTCTTGGTGCATATATGTGTCCAGTCTAGTGGAAAAGTTCCAATGACATACGCTTTGATCCTGTAGATTTTGCCATTTTCCACTATTCCTCTGTTAAGTTTTTCAAACTGGGAACCATATACTTGGTCCAGCTCTATTGGTTGATACGGCGAGGGGCTATGAACTTCGTCTGACTGATAATCTTCAGGAAATTCGGTATCCACAATAACCTCATCGATGCTTTCCTTTTTTATTTGTGCCGATGATGCTCGATATCCGGAGCTGTTGGAGGAAGAATACGACGTAGAAACTTGAGACGGTTGCTTTTCCACATGATTAGAGCTTTCTTGAGAGTAAAACTCGTCCTCTGATCCGTTTGCCGATCCCAATGCTTGTGAGACAAATTCTGACAGCTGTCTCCGTTGAGTGCTGATCGTTCTGTAGTCTTGAGAATCGAGGGCATTATTGATCGCTGCTATTCGATAGTGCTGGGTATCTTTCACCACAGGCATCTGGCTCCTCTTCTTCAAGCGTGCTAAGTATGCTTCAGGTATAACTTTCCGTGGAAGGTCTCCCAAATTATCAAAGAACTCTTTGGGCAAGTACTCCACCATTCTGGCGTAAAGTTCCCGCAAAGGAATGCAGTCATCTTGGTCCTTATCAACCAAGTACATGGTGTCACAGCGACATTGAAGCTGACCTCGGTATATCTTGAATTCCACCGTGACCTTCAACACCATTAGTTTGTCCATAATATCAGTCGAACAACCTCTTCCGTGTTCGTCATAGTCAATGTGATCGTAGTTCAGCGAGTTGTACTTCGAAACAACAGGACCCAAGCGGTTTCCAAACGCCCCCACATTGAGTGTCTGGTCATCGTCAATGTTATAGTTGTGAAAAACAACCGGCTTCAGGCTTCGTAGTCTCGAATTTCTCGTGAAATCCGTAACGTGTAAGATGTCGGGAGAGTTGTGGAAATCAAAGTGGTCCAACCGGAGAGCATAGCAGAAAAGGGTGGCAGAGTACTGTGCTATATCAGAGCGTGTAAGGTCTTTGATGGGGACAACTCCGAGGCTCGAGGACTTCGGCATTTCGATGAAGTATTACAGCCTATTGAGACAGACCAGGGTTAAGAACATAAAACAGGGGTTCCAATTGGCAATGTTGTTAGACCTGTATATTTGACCGCTGTTCGTCGTATAGTGTGCTCTTATGAGTAGTTGGTATGGGATTGTGGTCAAAAATAAAGACGCGCTAATTAGATATGCTGCGAAAAATGCTAGAAAGAAGATGAAGGATGGGTGAGAGGTAAACTCTTTATTTAATGAATTTCACTTAACTAGCACAAGCAGTTCTTATAGACATATTCACTGCTACGTATTTCTACTCTAAGTCTAAGAGCGATAGTCACCGTTGATACTCACGTACTCGTGTGACAAATCACAGGTCCAAAATTTGGCTTCCTGGCCTCCACCAGTCCCCAAGTCGATTTCGATTTCCAAGTCCTCTTTCTTCAAAATTTCCGAAGCTCTCTCCTCGTCAACACTCTCGGGTTCTCCATTGACTAGCAACTTCAACGTCTCACTGCCATCCGAAGGAATGAACGACACGCTAGTGCTGGAAGGTATAACCGAGTCTTCACTGGTGACATCAGAATAGCCTATGGCACACAAGATACGGCCCCAGTTGGCGTCCTGTCCAAACATGGCCGTCTTGAACAACGAGGAGTTGGCCACAGAGCTAGCAATAATCTTGGCATCTTCGTAGGACAACGCATCCTTGACCTTGATAGTAATGAATTTGGTGGCACCCTCTCCATCTCTGACAACTAACTGTGCCAACTGTTGAGCGAAACCTGTGATTTCCGCCTGGAGAACAGCAAAGGAATCGGCGCATTCCGCTGTGTTGTCGATTGTTTCACCGCCCGCAGCCCCGTTGGAAATAGCAACAATAGTGTCATTTGTCGACATGTCACCGTCGACTGAGATGCTGTTAAAAGAGCGTTCCGTCGAATGTCTAAGAATCTGTTGCAATGCGCTAGCGGTGACAGGAGCGTCGGTGACGAAGAACCCCAACAAGGTGGCCATGTTAGGACAGATCATACCCGCCCCTTTCGCAAGACCAGCCAATGTGTATGTGTTATTGTTCAATGAAAATTGTTTAGTGACCAACTTTGGAAAAGTGTCGGTGGTGCAAATAGCAGTGGCACAATCTAACCAGTGCTGATGAGTATTACCTAAATGACCAAGGGCCAACTTGGGGATGCCTCCAAGGATGTTATCTATGGGCAAGAGATTACCAATTACCCCTGTAGACATCACCAAAGTGGAGTTTGCTGGATTTTCCAAAACAGCATCGGTGATCTTCACCATGTCTTCGGCATCCTTGTAGCCCTTGGTTCCTGTTACTGCGTTGGCATTACCACTGTTGATGATGAGCGAGTTGATGCCCTCACCTCCAGATTCCTTGACTATCTTTGACGAAACTTGAACGGGGGCGGCTTTAAACTTGTTTTTGGTGAACACTGCTGCCGCAACAGCATTCTTGCCATGTTCATTCTTGAGCATAGCCAAATCAAAAGACTTGCCATCTTTCTTGACACCACAGTGGATGCCTCCGACGATAAACCCCTTGGGGTAGACCCCCGTTTTGGGGACAAGTCTTTCTGCTTTGGAAAGGTGTCTTAAGGCTTGCACGAAGCGGACCATTGGAGATGCGAAAAATCGAGGTGGAAATGGCGCTCCTTAAGTATTTCGCTCATTGCGAATAATGACTCATGGACAACAGAGGGAAGACAGTATTTGGTGTGTTGGCTAATTCGGATCGGTCAACACTTTCCAAGTGTGGTCCTGCTGGTACTGGAAGTTTTATCACCTATTCTTGTGCGATCCAAGCTATAGTATGTTGTGTGGTCGAGATAGTGCGGTTCCTAGTTAGGCAACCTCTGTTAAGCGCGGTACGACACAAGAGGGTCTTGGTAAACTCAAGAAGCAAATGGAAGAAGCAGGCATCTTCCAATAGCACCAGAAAGTGGGCTTGAGTAGAAAGACATTTCCAGAAGCCCTAAAAGTGCTGGAAATTAGCCACTTGAATTCTTTTTCCCCCGTAGGGACCTAGCATGCAAACAGGAAGTGCTGCAAATCAACATAGGACGGTAGATTTTGGACAAAAAACTTCGAACCCTTCATAACTATAGCAGACTAGTACAAAAACCGCTCCACGACATGATTCGCTCAATCTTGCAAATTTGTTAGCTACCTTGGTCTGTTGTCATCTGAGACATATTAATATAGCCAGACGATTCGCAGTGGACTACTCGCACAAAAAGGGCTACTCTCCAATTGAACCTTACACGAACAACCATCTAATGTCATTATGGCTGCAATCACAATCCATGCAGCGAAACACAGCAGTACGAATAGCGTGTCGAATGCTCATGGGAAGACTAGGGTGTATCCATGGCTCTGCAGTTAAAGTTTTCGTTTCCCTCAAGTCCTCCTTATTGCATCAGCGGACCATCGCATCATATACGACTCACAGATCATCTAGAAGATGGTTGAATACGCTACAGCATCAGTCGAGTCCCTTCACAAACCGCCAGCCTCCTCATGTTACCTTGCACATCACAACTAGAAGAGCTTTGAGCTCATCGACACTGGACACTCCCCGTTTCAAGGATCGTTCGGTTCTAGACACATCTCCATTCATGGTCAACCAACAGAAAGAACAGTCACCTTCATTTGACAAACACACTTCTATCCGAATAAACAGCTTTCTAGTGTCACTTATTAATAACGACTTTGGTCGTTCTCGGCTCCTTTTGCATAAAATGGGACTGCGTATCAACGTCCAGTATTACAAGTCTACTTCTTCCAACACTATACCCGAACAAATCGAGAATTACTACTCGTGTTTGTTGATCTTGTTGTTGAGCAACAAAATGTCTATCCATAACTTGAAGTTGTTGGTAGATGACGTGAACTTCATTTTCAAAAAGTTGATTCCTGTGAGCGTATCCAAAGAAATTGAGGAATCTGAGTTGGAAATCAAGAGACTATTCATTGTGCGTCTAGTTGAATGCTTCCACGAAACTGAACACAAGAACATGATGAACCAGAGAATGATGAAACGCGCCATTGCCAAATTTGCCGCAAACTTAATGAAGATGTATAAAATAAAACCAGACCAATTAATGTCCCGAAATGACATAAAGCCCGAGGCTCTCGAAGAGATATGCACTCTTGCAAGGGTAAAGCTTTCAAAAGAGAATTTCCAGAACATCACGGCAAAATCTGAAACTAGTCTTCTAGAACACAACTCAAAAATATCGATTGAGCAATACAAGGATACTCATGGATTCGTCAGCTTCAACAATTTGTGTTTGTACATCTCAGACACTACATTCAAAGATTTTGGTGATGGGAAGCTATATGACATCTACGACAAGTTGTCATCAGAAGAGCGCGACCGGTTCGATGAAGACTATCACAAATTTAATACCTTCAGACAAGAAAATGTCGAGTCCAATTGCTTGGACTTGGTCGAAGATCTTGATGTTACTCAAAAGCCGAACTCTCTCACCAGGGTGCACAGATTCAAGAATGAGAACTCTACAATGTTATACCAATGGTTTTCTGGTAGTGTGGACGAGCTTAATAAATTGGCTCGAAAGTTAGGGGACTTCCCAGACAAAGTAGCTTTGAATGAGGATGAAGAAATTCTCTCAAGGTATTTTGTATACTGGAATTTGATTCCAAAGAATGCTTTGGTGACACTTGTTCTATCAAATTTGCTCACCAGTACTATTTCATCTTCGCAAGAATATGTTCCCTTAATAAGCCTTGTGAAGCAACTATCATCTTCCTTCAAAAGATTAATACTTAAGGAGTCGTCTTATAAGTTGATCAGAAACAAGGTGCTTAAGAATATTGACGATGAGGATGGAATCATCTTATTCACGACTCTTTTGAAGATAATCATGCGAAATTGCAAAGTCCAACTTCTGGAATCGGATGTGAAAGTTTTAAAAGATACTGTCTCGTTGGCAACAAATTTGGGGGACGAAGGATTGTCTGGGATACAAGCGGGATTAACTGAGGCATTTGAGCATACATTAATGAAAACCAATTCCAAAAAGGCATTAGGAATAATTAAAATTCACCCGTTCCTTTTTCAAAAAGCAAAGACCTATGACTCGCTCTCGTTTAACAAGTCAATATATCTTCCGATGTTGTGCAAACCAAAACAATGGATCAGCCCTTCTAGTGGTGGCTTCTTGCAGGATCTCAAGCCAATAGTCACCTCGAGCGAGCTTAAAAACCGGTTGGTTTACTTAAACAAGGCACATAGCACCGGTCAATTGAACTCCATTTATGAGGGACTCAATACTCTCGGGGAGACGGCTTGGGCGATCAACTCCAAAGTACTTTCTGTGTTTAACCGGGTTATGCTGTACGACCAAGGGTTTTTGAAGCTTCCAGCAAAATTATCATCGTTACTGGAAGCCCAGGAAAATTACCATGATCTAAAGGGTCTTCGAATACAGTACAATATGATCCAAAAAATTGCCAATGCGTTTGATACCAATGGAGATATGTTGTTCCTTCCTCACAACGTCGATTTTAGGGGAAGAGCTTATCCAATGGTATCTGAATTATCTCACTACCAAGACGATTCTGTAAGGGCGCTTTTGATGTTTTGGAAAAGCAAGCCATTGGGACCAAACGGCTATGAATGGATTAAATATCATTTGGTGGGGGTATATGGTGAGGACAAGTTGAACATGGAAGAACGAAAACAGTTTTTTGACACACATTTGGATCTTATCGTGGATTCTGCTGTTGATCCGCTAAATGGAAAGCAATGGTGGAGGTTTGCTGACAAGCCGTGGCAGACTCTATCGCTCTGTATGGAAGTGAAGGAAATTTTGGACTTTGCCAGAACACAAGATATCGAGCAATATCGTTGCAGGATTCCTATCCACCAAGATGGCTCTTGCAATGGCCTTCAACATTATGCTGCATTAGGATCAGACACACAAGGAGGACGATCCGTTAATCTTTTACCCACGGATGACAACAGACGTGGAGACGTGTACTCCAAAGTTTTAGAAATAGTACAGGATAAGGTGACCTTGGCCAGCAAGACCGGAGACGAAATTGCAATTCTTTCAAGAGGAATACTCTCCCGTAAACTTATCAAGCAAACAGTGATGACCACAGTCTATGGTGTTACCATTTACGGTGGAGCTGCTCAAATAGAACAAAGAATCAAGGACTACATCGAGCTTCATATGATCAAAGGAACGGACGTTGAGAAGGTATTGTCTATCAAGGAAAACAAGAGAGATTTGGCTCTTTATATCTCCAATACCGTATTGGACTCTGTGGCAGAACTATTTTCTGGTGCTCGACTTATCCAAGATTGGCTACTTGAAAATTGCTTTCGAATCATCAATTCACTTGATCTAGAATCCTGGAACTACGCAAAGAATGGAGATCTCGATATTTTCAACCCGCAATCCTACAAACCAATGATGTGGACTTCATTAGCAGGCTTTCCTGTGGTGCAACTTTACAAGCACACTAAATTTTCCCTTATCCCTACCACTATGCAAAGAATCAAATTCAACAGGCCAAGCGAGTTAGCACCAATAAATAAGAAAAAACAGTTGAACGGCATCGCTCCAAATTTTATTCACTCACTAGATGCTATCCATATGTTCATGACGGCGGTTGCGGCTAGAATGGAGTCGATTGGCTTTGTTTCAGTTCACGATTCCTTCTGGACATACCCTTGCGATGTCCAGGTCCTCTCACGTATTCTTCGGGAAGAATTCGTGCGGTTGCATTCGTCCAGTATTATTGAGCACTTGCGAGACGATATGATGTATACGACTCGGAACTCCCGTCAACTAGTGTGGATCGAGAACAAGCAGAACAAGCAGCTAGTCGAGGAGATCAATGTCATCCGGCTGAGTTATTCGGCTTCCAACAAAGTTTCTGCAGCATTGACACAGGAATTGAGGGAATTCATGCATCGCCCATCACCAATTATGAAGCTAATAGAGAAGTATCAACCCGAGCTCTTCATTAAATCGAAATCGGGAAAGACAATCGAAACGTACCGCACAAAGGTCAACAATCAGCGGTCAATCAAATTACTCAGCAGAAAGAATTTCACTCCAGTGTTGGTTCCTGTACAGATATTAGAGCCACCCGAGCGAGGAGAGCTTGATATCCGTGAAGTACTCAATAGTAAATATTTCTTCTCCTAAGAAGACGATAATTTAATAGAACTTAATCTTCTTTGTTTATCATGCGCTCCAATTTGCCAAAAATCTTATCTCTGTGAATAGCCATCGGGTCCGATTCGTCTGTTTCAAAGAAGGTGTTCCTCTTGAAGGTATCTTCCTCGTAGTACTGGTCGTCAGCGAGGAAATTATCGTCATATTCGTAATCGTAGTCCTCTTCATCCAAAGGATGTTCCACGGTATTTCCAGCTTCTAATTCGTTGGTATCACTATACGCACCGGCATCTTCATCTTCGGGATAGTCGTTCTGGTAAAAGGACTCTGCGTTTGAGTCTTCGTCGTCCGATAACACCACAGGCTTGTTGAGCTCGTCGTCATCCGATTGGTACAACTCGTTGTCTTCGTCGTCGAAGAAACGAACGTACCCGATCTGAGCATGTGGATGGCTCGCCGAGGTCAACGGTTCACTATTAGACAAGTGGTACACGTCGTACACATATTCGGAGACCAAGTCTGCGGTTTTGTCGGTGTCGTCGTTCGGGTCCTCTGCATCTTTGCCTCTGTTTCTACGCTTTCGACGACCACCAGTCTCCTCGTTGACGTTCAAGTACGACGACACCATATCGGAAAGCTCATTGGGAATGACCACGTCCTCCTGAGCCTGCTGAGCAGGAATGATGAACTTACGCTTTCTGGAGGGAGTAGTGGGAACGGACGCGTCATCGTCCTCAGCATTGACTCGCGCCACACGCAACACCGAGTCGATCACCGACTGGTCCTCGCTGGCATTGAGGTCGTCTGTCCGCGAGAGGGTGTAGAATCGTTTGGAAACTTCGCTGGGTGACAGAGACCGAGGGGTGTCGACTGGTGAGGGAAGCTTGGAGGAGACCGGGGACGGCTTGGACCGCTTGGCGTCACGGTCCTCTAAGACCAACGCCTGGAGCGGGTCCTGGCCCCGTTTCCGCTTGATACGGAGGATCTTGGGTGGGTCGCCCATGGTGAGGATGGATGCAAAGGGCATGACGGGCCGCTCGCAATTGTGGGGGGGACTGCTTACGTAAGCGGACTCGGGTGCTGGCGACGTGTAATGCTAGTTATTTATGGGGGTGAAGATGCTGAAGGTGACCACGGGGAACTGAGAGATCTCGGCGGAGACCGACACGTCCACGCCAAAGCTCTTGAGGATGCCGCGGATAATGCCGCAGGGGAACCAGAGGTGCACCTTGGCCTTGGACACGGTGTCGTGCATGCCCTTGGTGCTGTTCAAGGACGAGATGAGCCGGTAGTGGTTGTCGACCAACACAAACGTGCCACGGTGGTTGGTTCGCAAGTTGTCCATCTGCTTGTTGTAGAGACACTTCCACACGTCGCGACACACAAACTTCATGATGTCCAAGATGTCCACGATCTTGGTCGGGGCCGTCCCCGCCGCCACCGACGCCTGTGCGCTCTTGTAGAGCAAGAGCTCGGCGAGCTTCAACCCCAAGCTGTAGCCGTAGGCCTCGATGCGTATGCTGACGTCGTCGCTAGCCAAGATGCTCAGATCAAGCACGTTGACGGTACCAGGAACATCGTGGGGGATCTTGGAGAGTTGGGTGTCGGCGGTGGTGGCTTCGTCTGTTTCTGCCAACGACTGCAACGCGTCGTCGTCGCCCAATTTGTGGGATACTCGTACGGCGGTGGGTACTAGTTCTTGGAGAAGGTACTGGAGACTCACGGCATTGACATACGACTTGGTGTCAAGAACATCCGGAGCAGTGGCGACCGTGTTTGCGGAGCTGTCGCCAGCGCTCCTTGCTGGAACCGCAGCGTTGGTGGATCCCGCTGTAGAAGACATGCCCGTTTACACCACTTGGTGGCTCCAAATCGGGGTTTCTGTACTGGGTCGTGCGGGCACCGGTCGCGCTGCCACCAGCCTGGTCTCCAGGAGCGGGCGCTATGAGAAGTGAAATTGCTACCGGTTCTTCAGAGGATGCAGAAGGAGCCCTCGAAACGGCGTCTACGACGGTGCTACAGATACAAGCGGTCCAACGTGATCTTTCTACAGCCCTAGCGGAACTCCGCGACGGGGCTGGTGGTGGGCGCCACTAGTTGTGGCTAGTACTGCTTTCCGGCGGGCTCCAGGCGGCGAACCAAAGGCGGGATCGCGAAAGTCCCCTAACGAAGTCTGGTGCCCCAGGTCCGCTGCACATGTGAACCGATTCTGGGCCCTCTAATGCCAGGTTGTTGTCGCCCTCCCCGACGTGGCACATTTAAGGAACGAGACACTGTAAACATCTAGACAACTTTTGCACGTGACGTGTAGTGCGACTACCATGAGGTACGCGCACGACACAGTAACGCACGCTGATTGGCCCCCTCCTCGCGCCACCGCATCTGCTGCGGCGCTGCCTGCACACAGCCAGCCACACGACCAGAAACCGGGACAAACCCAGTTTCCGGGGATTTTGACCTGCTCCACGTGCTGGAGTGTGGAGCACACGGCTCAGGCCGCCTGCGGGATCCACCGCCAGCTGTCAAGCGACACCACGCCCACGTCCACGCCCACGTCTACGTCTACGCTGCAGCGACTGCCTGTGAACTGGTGCCAGCGACTGCTCGTCCGCGCCCCCCGCCACTGCTCTCGCCTGGAAACGCGTTGGCTCTGCCGCTGGCCAGCACCGTCCGCATCCTCACTGGCGTCGGGGGCCACCTCGAGTTTGCCACCAGGGCCATGGGGACAGCGACACCACGAGGAGCGCAGCGGTGGTGGTGGTGGTGGCAGGATGCGGGCGGCGGTGGGGCAATGGTAGAGGTGTAGTCGATGGAATTGCCGTAGTATGCTGTCCGCTCGCTTGGGTGTGCTCTGTCTCGGTTCGCCGCCAGTACACGTCGTGACCGTTGAAACGGAGACACACTCAAAAAAAAATACTCAATTAAAAACACCACCAGCTCCTCACTAGTCTTTTATCCACACGCCACCTGTTCACTCCGCCCAAGGGTATACCAGTGTACGCCTACCGCCTTTACGTCCCGTACACCTCCGTTACTGCAGCGTCCGACTTTTTTGAGCCTGTTCCTGTGCTTTTTGTTCTCCGTCGTGGTTCCTCCGTAATCGCCGCTGGTGCACTTGAACCAAGCTAAGCTCTTGCTTTTGTTTGCCGACGCAACTACCACCAACCCGTCCGTGACTGCTGCCCTCGTGCTGTTTCCTAGTGCCTGGCTGCTTGTTGTTTCCGTGCGTTTTTTTATCTTATTTCTGTTGGTTGTTTCCTGGCACTGTGTCCCTCATCTTACCACCAAGTAACGAAGGGATTTTGTTGCTGAAACCGCACCAACACATCCAATCCTCCATCGGTGTCGCCGCCGGCACATCTGCTACACATTCCCCTTTAACAAATCTCCCGCTACAACAACATCCATCCTTCCCTGCCCTGGCGCACTTGTCCATTTCCTATGACTACCATGACCTCAGAAACCAACCTTGGTCAGTTCTCCAACTTGCCCCCTAATGGCTCCCTCTTGTCGGGTGGCCTGGGTTCCCTCCAGCATCACCATGCCCCCCTTGCGCATTCGCATACCCACCACCATCCGGGATCCTCACAGCCGCCGCTTTTGAGCTCCCTCATCACGTCATTCCCATCCTCCTCAGCATCGCCCAATACCTCCAGTGTCCTCAAGTTGAGCAACATCCCCTCCGACTTGTCCAATAGAGAGGCCACCCTTCTCTTTTCCTTGGTCATCGACGAGATTGTCAACATCGAGGTCAAAGACTTTGTGATATATGCATACTTCAAGAACATGAACACCTGTTTGACCGCAGCAAAGTTGCTCGACGGCAAATACATCTTTGGAAATGACTACGCTCCTGTCAAGGTGGAATACGAGTCCTTGGGCTCGCCCCCTCATTCCAACTCATTCAACTCCATGATGTTGTCAAACACTAACATTTCTCCACCTAATCTCAATCCTCAACTCCATCACCAGAACTCTACAGGATCTATCTCTGGTGCACATTCGCAGTCGCAGCAGCCTCAGCCTCAACAACAGCAGGCTCAACCTCAACAGCAACAGCAAGCTCAATCTGGTCCAAATAGTGCCCCTCCTGCCAATGCAGGAAATGCTAACCCTGCTTTCGATAACTTTCAAAAGAGACAGTCGATTGGCAACCAACGATCCAGGTTTGTGTTCAGCGACCCATTCTCTGGTCCTGCCTCGGCTACTGGTTCGGCTGCCATTACTCCATCAGCGAACGCGACGAACCAGCCCAACTCTGGCATTGACTTGTCTGACTTGACTGGTAAGTCTATTCTTTTAATGGAGTCCCAAAACGACGCCAGAGAGTATGACAACTTTGTCAGAGATCCATGGGGCACTAACCAGCCCGCTGTGAATCAAAATTCCCAATCTATTCCATTGAGCTCTGCTCCACAGACCCCGGGAATCAACAATAGCCACGCGCCATTTGATTGGAGCACTGCAAATCATTCTGGTGCATCGTCCTCTACCACCGCAGTGAACTCGAGTGGAGCCACCAATAATAACGCATCCGGCAGTAATGGTAGTCAACCATCCGATCGCAGAAGAGCATCCTCGTCATTTTTCAACAACAACTCCTCATTGCATTCGATTTCTACCCAACCCTCTACCGCATCCATTTTGGCTAACCAACAACAGCAACCACCCTTGAGCAGTCATCCTTCATCCAGCACTGCGCCACAAGGCCCTACTGCTGCTGGCATACTAAGTGCTCAACAACTGCAACTGCAACAACAACAACCACAGCAAAATCAAGACGTGCAAGGTGCTGCGAATGGCTTGTCTCAATTGAACTTACAGACACAGCCGGGTGCCAATAAGACGGCTGCTGCGGCTGTTGCTAAGCCACCTGCTGCTACCACCGGAGCGCCAGTTCAGTCGAGTCTGAGCGGCTCGTCTGCATCTCAACCTGCATCTGCTACGAGACAACTGACTGGCAAAGACGTGCCAGATTTGTCGTTGTTGGCCCGTGTGCCTCCTCCTGCTAATCCAGCTGATCAAAACCCACCATGTAATACCTTGTATGTGGGCAACTTACCTCCTGATGCTACTGAGGCTGAACTTAGAGCCTTGTTCTCTCCACAAAAGGGATTCCGCAGGTTATCATTCCGGACCAAAAACCAGTCCCAATCCGGCGGTGCTGGTGGTTCTAGCAACCATAACCACGGACCCATGTGTTTTGTGGAGTTTGAAGACGTGGCCCACGCCACAAGAGCTTTAGCTGAATTGTACGGAAGAGCATTGCCACGTCCTAATGGAAGCAACGGAAAGGGTGGTATTCGTTTGTCCTTCTCGAAGAACCCATTGGGAGTTCGTGGTCCAGGCAACCCAAGAAGAACGTCTGTGAATCAAGTTCCTACTACATCATCATCGTCGACAAATGTTCAAGGTAATGTTTCTAATAATGGGGTTGGAAACTATGGCTATCTGAGCTATCAAAAATAATTGACCGGTGCCGTTGCATAATCCTTTCGTCTATTTCTTCCTTTTGATTGTTATTACTACTAATCTTTACGAACATCTTGGTGCCCCACTGGCCCTCATTATGGCATAGGTGCTATGCTACTACTTTTTTTTTATTTGTTTTTTAATACTTAATTTTGTTTTTTGGTGTTCCCAGTCACCTCCCACTTTGTTTTCTCTTTGCTATATTATTACTACTACGGCTTTTTGTCTTATGTATAAATTATGTTTAATAGTGTTCAACCTGTAGAATTAACAAAAGTGCGAACTATACTTTAGAGTGACACTTGTCACATTTATTTACAGCCAAAGTATACAGCCAATTTAATTGCAAAACATGCTGCAAGTGCTGATCAACGACGAACGGAGAAGAAGAGGAACGAACACGTCCTCGGCAGACGGACAACCGATGAGAACCCAACAAGGAAAAAAGGCTGCAAATTCTCAATCCAGAACTGGAAGTAGACCCCGAACAAGAAGCAAAGTTTTGAACAAGCCAAAATCACCCGAACTGAGCAAGAGACTGGTCAAGTCTGGCAATTCTGTTCCTACAAATGGAACGATTTCAGCTAGAAAGAGTACGAGAAACAGTGGTAAGAGTACCACCAATGAGGCCATTGAAGAACATAACGAGATCACACGGTTTCAGATGGACGAATTTCACAACCATCGAGAACGTGGAACGTCATTGGCTTGGAAAGAGATTGAAATCCGTTTCGCCACCAGAACCCTTACTACGACAGACCACATGAGTGTCTTGGAGTGTATCAAAAGGTTAAACCTCCAGTGAGGCGTGTAACTACATGCGATACTACAACAGGGTCAGTCGATTTACAGGCATGAAATTTGGTGATAGTTACCGTGGGGTAGGTCAATGTAATGTTGGAATAATGCAGGGTCGTTAGAGGGGTCATTTCTTCATCAAAGCCACCAAGTCCTTCGTGTTGGCATAGGCATGGACCAACCATTCAGATTCAAGCAAACACGAGGTGGAGACTCGCCTGGAACATTCTGGGTTCAAGAGCCCGATAATCGGTTCTCTGGAATCGTAGTTTAGTTCCTTGAACAAAAGCAATGCTCGATTGTGGCTAAAGGTGGATGTCTTGTCATTTAGCTGGTTTATGATTTTCTTGAGGTCTGCCGGGGTGGAAGGGTAGTTCTGGACGTAGCGAGCAAAGGCGATGTTTTTGGGGTCCTTCAAGTCGGTGCTGGACCATGGAGTTTTCATCAATACTATGTTCAAGTACATGATGCCCAAGGCCCAGTAGTCCAACGCCTTCAAGTACTGCGCCTTGGAGGCAATGAAGTCGTCCACGTCGAAGGTGTGGTCGGCAATTTGGGCTTCGTACTCAAACAATTCCGGGGCCTTGAAGCTATTGGTGCCACAGTGGACATCGTGAGGAAACTTCACCAAGCACTGGCGATACGCCAGCACCTCGTTCAAATCGAGACTATAACCAAAGTCGCTGATTTTGATGACACCCGACTCGTCGATCAAGCAGTTTTCCGGCTTAAGGTCGCGGTGGACAATGTTCTTGGAGTGCAAATAGTGCACGCCCTTGACGATCTGCTTATAGATGCTGTCCTTCAAGTTGGCACTGACGTCCACGTGGAAGCGGCGCAACGACGAGAGAAAGTTCAAGAGGTCGCCGTTGACATAGTCGGGGAACACCAACGCGTATTCCTGCTTGTTGTCGGCCACCACGAGGTTCAACACGTCCACGATGTTTCTATGGTTGCACTGCTTGATATTCTGGTATTCCTTCGCTACATGGTGGTAGTACTGCAGCTCGGATTGGTCGTGGTGACGCTTGATGACCTTGACCACCACTGTGGTGGTGTGCAGCGCATCTGTTCCTCGGGTCACAAGGCCGTTGGCGCTCTCATAGATGGGTTTGGTAGCTCGGACATAGCGGACAGCAGCTGCGTCCTGCTCAAACGTGGAGAAAGTCCTGGACGGCGAGTCCGGTGTGTGCTCGGCGGTGCCGGTCATGACTGGTTCTGGTTTTGGCTGGGCAAACCTGTATCCAAGGGTAGCCTTGACGGAGGCTGACGGTGGGACGGACGAAGGTGTTGGGAGAGATGCAACGCCAATGGGTATGTGCGTGGAACGGAATGACGCGGACTTGTCGAGTCTATTGTGTGAGTCCTCGGATCATCAACAGTCTATTATGAGCTTTGCAGAGCATCTACGTCACCTGAATCGCGGAGCTGGGGAGACGGGGGAATGGGCGGCGCACTACTCCGAGCCGAGGGCTGGGGAAGGTGGAGGGTTGGATAAGGCGGTGGGTGGTGCTGGTCGCCACAGATAGCAGGCGGGGGGCGGTGCAAACCAGGCAGGTGTACGGGACGGATGGAATGCCCAGCAAATCCTGGGTGTCCGAGCCAAGTGCCACACGTGAGCCCCAGGCCCCATGGAATTCCTTCTGTCCCAAATAGTCACAGCAAAACAAAGGGCTGAATGACGGGGCTGAACCTCCCCTGGTTTGTGCAGGACCGCCCCGGAAGCTGCAAATGCCTAAAACTATCCTAGTCATCACTTACCCGTCTGCGTGGAATCCCACATTGCACATAAGCCCGCAGCTGCCCTCCGAGCGCTCACCTACTACAACAGGAAATGCGTACAGCCCATGCCCACTGAAACACATGACAACACTCTCGGCATGAATCTGCCTCAGATTGCTGTTTACCGCTGGGTATAAAGGCAGACGCTCTGCCGGGGGGTTGGAGGGTTCTGTCTCGCTCCTTGCTTTCTTCTTCAGTGACCCTCTCCCCTCCCCGCAGCCATGTTGAGACGTTTGATCACCTTCTTCCCCATGTTGTTCCTTGTGGGTTCAGCCTTGTTGTTGTTCTTCCTCAACTTGTGCGGCGCCAACAACAAGTCGGTGCTTGGTGAGTTCTACTGGTCCCAGACCAACACCTCCAAGATCCCGGGCGCCGACAGACCCGAAACAAGATGGACCCTATACAACACCTGCAGTGTCAAGGACGGCAGAAACGTGGATTGTGGCTCCAACTCCGCCGCATACCCCTACTCTCCTAGAGACAACTTTGGTTCCACCGTCAACGTGCCCTCCACCTTCACCAAGCACAGAAACCTCTACTACTACGCCTCGCGCTTTGCCTACGCCTTCTTGTTGATCGGCTTGGTCTTGAGCGTGTTGGCGGTGTTCCTCGTGCTCTTGTCATGCTGCTGCTCCGGCTTTGTCAGCGGCATTCTCTCCTCGGTGTTGGTGTTTATCGCGCTCTTCTTCACCGCGGTGGCGGCTGCTTTGATCACCGCTGCCCACGTCAAGGGCAAAAAGGCGTTCAATGCCGACGGACACGACACCCACCTCGGCGTCAAGATGTTTGCCATCTTGTGGGCCACCGTGGCGTTGCAGTTGTTGTCCCTCTTGGCCCTCATTTTCACCAGCGCCTCGGCTGGTCTCAAAAAGCACAGAAACAAGTCCTACGAGGAAACATACCCTGCGGAGGACAAGGTCAGCTCCACCTACTCCACGTGAGTACCCCAGACTCTCGAGTCGATTAATAGTGTAATGAACGAGTACTAAAAAAGAGTTCACTGAGCTGTTTACTTCTTAGCTCCGTACCTGGTCACGGTCTTACCGTCGGGAATGGTGAACAACACGGCTCCCTTGCCTTCAACGTATGGCTGGTCCACTCTGTAGTAGCCCTTTCTTTCAAACTGGATCACATCGCCGGCCTTCAACTTGCGAACGTTCAAGTCAGCAATGGCCTTGGTGTGGAACTCGGTTTCCGCGGTAAGGAAGTCCTCGAAGTTGTCGTTTTCCTCCAACTTGTCCTTGGTGATCAAGTGGTCGAAGTCCACCAAGTCCACGTTGACCTTGTCGTCGGTGTCGGCCACCCAGGTTATCTTCTTGGTGGTCTTTCTGAAGTCTCCCTCCAAGTGCAAGTTGGCCTCGAGGGACTTGACCACGTCGCCCTCCTTGACCACCTTGGCGATGATCACGTTACCCCAGTCCATGAAGGTGATTTCCTCGTTCTCGCTCAATCCCTCGGCATCGGCCTGGTCAATCAACACCCGGTTGGCGAAAATCACCGGCTTGACACCCACTTCTGGGTTCTTCTTGTGCTTGGGCTTCTCCTCGGTCTGGGGAGCACTGGGTCCATTCAACAACTTGACAGGAACAGCGTTCTCGGCCTCGACCGCCACGAATCTGGGTGCAACAGGGTCAATCACCTTCTTGTTCAACGCCCAGATCACAGACCAGTCCAAGTTGATGATGTTCTTAGAGGGACCCTGCGCAATGATGAAGTTTCTCAACCCTTCCACAGTCATCCCTCTTCTTCTAACACCTCTGACGGTGGGGAATCTGGGGTCGTCCCAGTTCGACACGTACTGCTTGTCCACGAACCACTGCAACTTTCTCTTGGACAACAACGTTCTGACAAAGTTGACTCTTCCAAAATCCCAGATGTTGACGTGACGCAAGTTCAACGCCTTCAAGATCCATTCGTACTGCGCGTTACGGTCTCTGTACTCGTTGGTTCTCAACGCATGGGTGACTCCTTCGATCGAGTCTACCACAGGAACACAGAAGTCGTACACGGGGTACATCTTCCATTGGGTACCGGTTCTGTGGTGTGGCGTCAAGTTACATCTGTAGAGCACGGGGTCTCTCAACGTCTTGTTCAATGCGGTGTAGTCGATCTTGGCTCTCAAACAGCTCTTCAATCCCTCCTCGGTTCCGTTCTTCATTTCCTCGGTGAACACCTTCAAGTTCTCCTCGACGCTTCTGTCCCTTCTGGCAGACTTGTCTCCCACCATTCTTTCCTCTCTCATCTTCTCCAATGGAGTGTCGTCACAGTACGCCTTGCCGTCCTTGATCAACTTCACCGCCAACTCGTACATCTGGTCGAAGTAGTCGGAAGAATACGTGATCTTGTCACCCTTGACTCCCAACAACGCCAAGTCCTCGATGATCGAGTCCTGGAACTCCACCTTCTCCTTGGTAGGGTTGGTATCGTCAAATCTGATGATCAACTTACCCTTGTAGGCGTGAGCAAAGTATTCGTTCAAGATAGCAGCCTTGGCGTGTCCAATGTGCAAGTATCCAGAGGGCTCAGGTGGGAAACGGGTGACAACTTTGCCGACTTCCGCGTTGGGCAAATCGATCTCGAAGTTGGCCTTGTGGGTTTCCTTCTTTCCGCCGCTCTTGGTGTTCTTGACGGCCTTTCTCAACTCATTGACGCCCTTGGTCATGTGCTCAATGGCTCCGTCGAATCTCTTGTCTTCAGCCAAGAGGTTGTACCATCTGGAGACGTTGGCGTAGACTCCGTTCTTGATGACGGATCCCATCAATGCGTTGGCTCTCAACACACCCCAGATCGCCACATCGGCAACAGAGTAGTTGTAGCCGACCACGAACGATCTGAAGTTCAAGTGGGCGTCCAACTTTTCCAAGTCGGTGGCCAATTCCTTAAAGTTCTTGATGTACAACTTGTCCAAACCGAATTTGGTCCATTGCTGCGAGTTTACTCTCTCAGCCAAGACGGTGGGGAACTTCTCCGACAAGTACTCGAGAGCTTCGTACTGGTTCAAGATCGTCTTGCCCTCAGGGACCACCAACTTGAAGGAAGCGTTGGCGTCAGCGGAATCGGCAGACTTTTCGTCCACGAACTCGATAGGGATAGAAACATCGACATCGCTGGCATTGACGAAGCCAGCGGCAATCAAGGCAGGATATGCCACGAATTGCGCCTTGGCTGCCACAGTTAACTGAAACGACATTGTGCAAAGGTGGTGGTTCAAATAGTGACTAAATTGCAATTTTTTTCACCACTATAACCCTCCCAGGTTAAGCCTCCTATGTGCAGGACACAACCAAAATATATTGATGCGATGTGTGCGCAAAGCGTGGGACAACTGTGACCACTCACCTTTCATGAGCTCGCATATCTCCCGAAGATCGGCGTCGCCGCCGTCCGGCGACACTAACCGTCCCACGGCGAAGCGGTCGCCCTCCATCTTGGTCACCGATTCCCGGTCCCATAACCTCAAGGGAGCCCGTGCTCCTTTCGCAGGACACAACTACAAGAAGCAACAGCAGCAACAACAGCAGCAACAGTTACAATGGCAACAGCAGCAGAACCAGCAACAGCAGAATTCCGCGGGTCACCAATTCCAGCAGGAGCAGCACCAGAGCGCGCTCCAGAAGAGATTCGCCTTTCGCAACAAATTCACGGATATCTCGGTGGACAAGTTGTTGAGCAATTCCAGCGATATTCCGTCGGGTCAGAGCAGATTGCCGCTGTTGATAGCGAGCACTGCCCGCCGGTCGCCTCCGTCGGGTACACGCAGTCCTCCGTTTGGGGGAGTCGGCACCAACCAGACTAACTCAGGCTATCCCGAGACCTTCCGCAGAAACATCCGAAGCATCCCCAAATTATCACAGTCATTACCGTCGAGAACCTCCAAGACGTCCCAGAAGCTTGTCTTCTTTCCGGAGCAGCAACAAAAGTATAGCACGCTGCCCCCACCAAACATTTCAGCTCCTCTGACATCAGCCACAGCCACAGACCTCCAAGCCCAGATACAACGGTCCAGAGCAGAATTGATGCCTAAGGAAGCTCGAGCGCACGAATTCAGCCGCATGACCGCGTACTTCATCTGCGAGCAGTTCAACCTCAAGGCCGTCAGCAAGTTCTTAAGGGAACACCATGAAGTCAAGCCCAGAACTTACGACGAGGCGCTCTACGTTCCCTACGCATTACCATTGCTTCCAGGTACCGACGGATTTCGGGTAAAATCCAATAACTCGGCCAAGCTGTTGCCTAGTAAACGATACATGGAAAAGATGATCAACCGAACCGAGCAGTTGGACCATTTGTACGAGTACTATTCCGGAGTCGAGACTCCCGAGGACGCCAACAATTATTCGATGGATCCAGAGTTGGAAAATTTCGACAATAACACGCCTTTTGATCCATCTGAACCGCAGTTTTTTGCTCCTCCCTTAGACACATCTAGAATAAGCGATGATAGCAGCGAAGATTTGAGCCCAAAAAATACAGATAGAAAGGTTCCCTCAAGCGAGTCCCCTTCGGAGAGCACCGCGGATGTCTCCAAGCATCACGCAGAAATGTTCATCTTAGCATATGGTATTGTTGTATTCTGGAATTTCTCCGAGATCCACGAAAAGAACATCTTGGCAGACTTGTCCTTTGCCCCGGAATTGCCAGAACCCTTGTTGATAAATCCAATTGACGAGCAAGATATCGAAACCGAGGAGTTCCACTTTGAGTACGACAGCCAGATCCACAGACCCAGAATATATAACGATATGGTCACCTTGAGATCGGGGGACCATTTGATCAAATTAACCATGTCGCATGCCATTGCACAGCTGACCAAGCTCGGGTTGTTCGAGAGTCGGATGGTCAACATTTTGCAGCTGATTTCAAAGTTGCCCAAAAAATTGGCTTTAACAGGAAAGTTGGGTCTAAAGAGAACCCAGCTTCTTAAAAAATCGGGAAAACTATTCAAGCTCAGGGTGGATGTCAATCTTTCGAGCTCAATTCTAGATACCCCGGATTTCTTCTGGTCGTTTGAACCCGCACTTCATCCTTTATATAATGCTGTTCGGGAGTATTTGGAGATCGACCAGCGAGTGCAGGTGTTAAACGACAGATGCAAGGTATTTTTGGAGTTTCTGGATATTGTCAGCGATAGCATGAATGAGAGCAACACCAACAGAATCACATGGATGATCATTGTGATCATTTTTTTGAGTTTGTTTGTCAGTCTATTCGAATTTTTCTTGGAGATAATATAGTTGTTGCATGTTTCAGTTCATTAAATAGGTGTCTGCCGAGTCAGACACAATGCATTTTGTTTACTTCAATGTAGTAGGAGTCTCTCTCAGACGATACATATAAGAATATTTTTAGACCTTACTCTTTCGAGTCGATGAGTGTTCGAAAAGTTACACTATCTTTTGTGCACCCCGCTGTTTACTGAGCAGCACTAATCGCCAATCGCAGTGCTTGACTTGTGGGACATGTCACTCCCTTCGAAGTACGGGCCAAACGGACTCTCCCGGGCTGATCAGAACCGAGTCATTACCGTGGGCAGTAAACGTCCCAAGAAACCCGTCAGCTATGATTTACGACAAATAGAATCCCGGATCGAGAGGGCGGCAAACCAAGACAACGAGGATATAGAAATGATAGCCATGGACGATATCAAGGAGGTGGAAGCCGTGAATCAGTATGTTGACTTCAATCGACATTCGTCACGCTACCCGCTGGATATAGAAATGGATTCTGTTTCGTATTCTCTGCCATCCCCGGAGTATGAGACTATTGAAGGAAACCAGTCGTTCTTGGTCATAGACACAAACTTCATATTGTCTCACCTCAACACTCTAGATGAGCTCAAGTCGCTTGCCTCCCAGTATAAGCTCAAGCTCATTGTCCCCATAGCCGTCATGAAGGAATTGGACGGACTCAAGAACTCCACTCGCAACACAAACCACTCCGATGATCAATTGTCGGGTCAATCGGTGGGTCATCTCGCCCGTTGGGCCAATGACTGGATCTACAGTGGCCTAGCCTCGAGCAGCCCTGTGATAAAGGGCCAAAAGGTTAATCAACGTATCGATAAGTCCACTGTCCAGGACGAGGCTATCTTGGACTGCTGTCTCTACTTCAAGGACCACTATGTGGATTCGTTGGTCGTACTCTTGTCCAACGACAAGAACTTGTGTCTCAAGGCATTGTCCAACGACGTGTTAACTGTGAGTTTTAGGCAAAACATGTCTGGTGACTTGATCGGACAGGTTATCTATAACGAAAACGTCCTGCGTTTTGGAAAAATAGAATCGACACAAGCTGTGCCACCCAGCACCGATCACCACGAGGTATCTGCTATTGTATCGTCATCTATAGCATCACCGGCGTTACCTCCGGATCTAACTTCGTTTGAGCAATTGAGTCATACGATATTTGACGAGATACAAAAGTTGACGCTTTCGGTGACCCACCATTGCATGGAGTCTTCATATGGAGACGACTTAGATTTGCTACGTGATTATGACAAGAACTCTATTGTCACGCTTGCGGATTGCAGTGCTGTGATGATACGATTCTGGGTCGCTGTATTTCAGCCGTACCTAAAAAGACTACAACCGTTCGAACAGGTTGGACGGAGGCGGGAACCTAAGTATATTGACCCACCTCAGGACCGAGAAGAGTTGCACAAATTTGTCGAGTTCTGGAGTGCTGTCTTGCACTCTTTGTATGAAGGTGTAATGAACGAATCCCAAAACGAAGCACTAGAAATTCTTATCAAAAGATGGAATTCATTGTTGCAACGATGAAGGATTACTTGTATGAAAGTCATTTTCATCACTGATTTCGCCTTCTCTTGCCCAAATTTCCGAATTTTGGGGCTCTTTTTGCAGTGTCTGACGATACTGCACGAAGGTCCTTGTTCAACGGCTTTAGCACTGATGCAGGCTCCAGATTCCCTGTTTTGCTTAAGACTCCCAACTTCTTAGGTCTCTTGATCGGGGATGACGAAATCTCCAGGTCCAGATCGCTACGTGATCTCTTTCTCTGAGCTTCATTTTCAACTTTCAGCCCCTTCAAGGGTGATGTATAGAATGGAGTGGGACTGCTTGATCTCGTGCTGTTTGTTTCAGCAGTTTGCAGGATCACCTCCTCTGCATTCTTGGCCAATTCCCATGTATTGTAGTCATCAATAGCATTTTTCAATACCTCGTGATCAGAACCTCTGCCCTCTTTGGCAACCCGGTTTTCAGAAGCAGCACCTGTAAATGGTTCTAAGTACTCAAGGTCGGTTCGGTTATTTCTTCTGTAATCTGAAAGCAACTCTGAGCCGTGACTGAGCTTGAAGTTTTCCATCAAGAACTTGCTGTACGTTTCCTTGATCTCGATTGTCCGCTCGAGGTCTGCAATTTTCTTGAGAAGAATGTTGTGGTTGTTAAACTGCTGGAGATTAAGTGCAGCAAAGAACTCGGCAGCGTCTTCAGAAGACTGTTTAGTCAACGAGAAAGTCCACGCAACATCGCTTTTCAATACTAGAATTATCTCGTTCTCATTTATATCGATGCTGAACTCTCGGTCATTTACTGAGGCCAGTAACTGAGCTATCAAGAGTGTGAGGTTTTGCCCGTTTAAATCTTCAAACCCGTGCTTTCTGGCTGCCTTGGTGATTTGGCTTCTGTTGCACGTTTCATTCCATACATCTTTGAAGTTGGTAACAAAAAGTTCGTACGATTCCTTTGTTGCGTTTATGCCACAAATCCCGTCACCTAGGCTTGCTGATCCAAGTTTCACGATTTTCCATCTTATCGGTACATCAATCATGTACTGATTTTGGCGAGCTCGCAGGTTCCCCATATTCTTGTGATTACGTAATCTAGAAGTACGAATACCAGGAATCATGAGCACCGGTGTACGACATAAAGGAACTGTTTTACAGCACATATTGGCCAATTGCTAGCAAAACTTTCTCTTCTGTTCAACTTGAGGCTAACTTGCAACAAGCCAGATCTCTTACGATGACACAGCATATCAATGGCAAAGATCTTGACGTACTTGTTCAAAGAGCATTAAAGCTCCACCAGAAGGCACCAACGAAGAGAGTTCTCATATCGCTAGCAGGTACTCCAGGGTCAGGAAAGACTACACTCTCTGGAAAAGTAGTAGCAGAACTAAACAGGCATGTCAAGTCCTTAGTTGTGCTGTTGGACGGATTTCATTTATACAGATCACAATTGCTTGAACTTCCCGATCCTAACGAAGCCATACGGAGAAGAGGGGCACCCTTCACGTTTGATGCCAGGCGGTTTGTCGAATTGGTGAAACAGCTCAAGGAGGAGCCACAGAATATTGTGTTTGCTCCTACCTTTGATCATAGCGTGAAGGATCCGGTGGAGGATGATTTAAAGATTGACCCGGATGTAAAGATTATCATCATAGAGGGCAATTACGTCTCATTAAAGGACGAGGTCTGGACGGAGCTTGGTAACTATGTGGATGAGTCCTGGCTTTGTAAGGCTCCGTTGGATGTTGTTTTTGAACGACTCAAAAAGAGACATTTGGAGGCAGGTATAGCAACAAATGAACAAGAAGCCGAGGAGCGGGCAGGTGGAAGCGACTTGGACAATGCAAAATATATTCTAGAGCATTCCAAGTCGGTGGACGTGGAAATAGAGACATTATAGACTTTTGTTTAACTAGTACGATATCCGATAGCATTCACACGCTATACCCACAATACGACTTTACAGCAAGCAAACTTACTATACATTTTATTCCTTGAATTCTATTTAAAAGAGCCGAAACTCATGACACATCTCCATCTCCAAAAACCTATCTCGCAGCAACATTGTATCTCATCTTTATACCCATAGCAGACAACTCCGAGTCCAAGTACTTCAACACGAATGGAATTGCAACGGTAGTGGTATCGTCACCACCAATGAACTTCTTACCTTGACCATCCTCCCAAATTTCTGAATCGTCCACATGACCGTGTTCTTGCACATATGTTTCCAACTTGTGGGAACAGTTACGACATCTCACAGAAGCCATGGTACCAATTCTAGGAACAGACATTTGCGTGGTTAAAATGGAGCCACAAGACCTGCAAATTGGGGTCTGGGTGTAATCGGAACAGTTCAACAATCTATCTTGAAGAAGGAAAGCAGTACCGTGACCAATCAATGCATCTCTCTCCATCTCACCGACACGAATACCTCCAGATCTCTTTCTTCCCTTGACAGGCTGCATGGTCAACGAGTTGACTGGACCAGTGGATCTGACTTGGAATTTGTCGTTGACCATATGTCTCAATCTTTGGTAGTACACACATCCAATATAGATGTCTGCTCTCAACTCCTCGCCGGTGGCTCCAGAATACATGGGCTCGTTACCATGGTAGTTGTAACCCGCTTGTCTTAATTGTTCACCGAAAAAGTCGGCGGGGGTATCATCTTCACTGAACTTCCAAGGAGTGGAGTCCTGCGAGATACCATGCAATGCACCGGCCTTACCAGCAAGAGACTCAACGAACATACCGATGGTCATTCTCGATGGGAAAGCATGGGGGTTAATGATGACATCCGGCTGAATACCTGTTTCTGAGAATGGCATGTCGGTGGTGGGCCATTTTCTGGAACAGACACCCTTTTGACCGTGTCTCGACGAGAACTTATCACCAATGATTGGCTGTCTAGTAACTCTAAATTTAATCGTAAGCTGCTGGCATTCTTGGTCACTGTTGTCGTCACCCAACAACTTAACCTCTTCAATAAACCCTGGTTCACTGGAGTGGTAAGTCTTGACCTTGGTCTTACCCAAGGTTTCGTCATAGTACGCAACAATAGGGTCGCCCTCTTCGACTTGCACACCAATCAATGGCAATCCATCCGCATCCAACTTTTCCTTCCAGCTCTCGGGCCATTCGTCTTCACCGAATCCGAAATGCTGAGTGATGGGGTCTCCTCTCTTTCTGGATTGTGACAAATCCACCTTCTCAACCTTATAAACCGTACCGTAACCGAAACCCCTTTCGTCGGCTGACTTATTGATAATCATCGCGTCGTCCATATCATAACCGGTGTAGGAAATGACAGCGACAACCGCGTTCATACCATTAGGGAAATTGTCGAAACCGTAATCGTCGTACAACTTAGCCTTGACAATAGGGGTTTGACCAGTTTGAAGCCTGTACAACTTGTTGTCTGATCTGTGGACTAATGCAACACCGGGTGTACCCATGGTTTGCTTACCCATTTGACACTGGTACATATTTCTTGGAGATTGGTTGAAGTCGGAGAAAGGAGTCAAGTTCGCCAAAATAGACAAGATGTTAGTAGGCGAGAACTCCACATGCGAGTGTACGTTATTCTCGATTTCAGCTGGAGTGACGGCAATGTTCATGTAAACCTGCTCGAATGGACCCAAAATATCTTCTTTGTCCAATGGCAAATATTTGGTGGGTCTCAACATTCTCGAACATCCACCAAACAAGTATAACCCAGGATACTGGCCCTTTGCGGAAGGAGGAATGTAGCCAACTTCCAAGTCCAAGGGAAGATCCTTGGAACCTTCTACCTTCAAAAATCTAACGGTGTCCGCCAAGATCTTACCTTGCTCATGAGTAGTCCAACCGATAATCTTACCATCTAATTGCACACAACACAAGTTTGGTCCAGCTGCGAATGTGGATGGTGGCAACATACCAAGGTTGGCCAAGACAGCAGGAACTCTAGAAACATCCGATTGCTCGGTAGAAATCTTACATTTGTGGGCCAAATGGTTTAACAAACCACATGGAGAACCATCCGGAGTATGCACTGGACACAAGAAACCCCACGACTCGGGTAATAATTTTCTCACTGTGGTGGTCTTCAATTCGGCGAAGAAAGAACCTCTATGAACCATTCTAAAATGACTGATGAATCTGTGGAAATTAATCTTTTCGGCAACCACTGTGTAACCGGAGACTTGCTGTAAATCCAAACCAGATTGGGACACCAAGTTACCTGTGGACAAGAAGTATTGCAATTTTTGACCGATATTTTCGTTGATTCTCATGAAAACTCTGGAGATATATTTTCTATCATTGAAGTTGACCGCAATTCCACGATTCAAATCCGACTGGACTTGAAGCTTGAAGCTCTGCAAGTATTCGTCGATCTTTTCCTTCACGATCATTCCGTACAAGAAGCCGCCCAATAAGATTTCTTGGTTCTGCACAGAATCGGGATTATCAGGACAACATTGACCTTCAACAAGAGAGTATAATTTTCTGATCATGAAGGTCAAAAGTCTGAACTTGTCCAAGTTCGAGTCCAAGTGGACCAAAACAATTCTTTGCAAGACAAGCTTACCTACCTCAATATCAGAGAGGTTATTTTCCACGCCAAAGACGACTCTGAACTTGTCACCCAAGTATGCCAAAGTTTCTTGCTTAGAGTACAAGTTGTAGGACTTGAAGTTTCTCAAAAGCAATTCCAATCTATCAGTCAAGAACGAGTTAGAGGTATCGGAACCAATGATGTGGTCGAAGATTTCACGATCGTTGGTTTCGACCAATGCTCTCAAAATCATGGGCACAGGCACCAAGTACTCGTTCTTTCTCCAAGAGAATCTGAAGGTGACGTTACCGTCATTCAAATAATGCAAAACGTTGGTCTGGGACGACTGGTCAGGTCTGACACATCTGATTTGGATACCGTACTTGGAGTAGGCTCTTCCTCTGTTGACAAAAGACGATCTGATGATGGCCATAGGGAAGTTTCTTCTTTGTACAATCAACATTCTGATGATTTTCTCGATACCGTTGACAATGAAATAGCCACCCAACTCGTCGGACTCCTCCTTCTTGTTGACCAATTCTTCAGGTGACAACTTTTCCAAGTGACATCTGTTGGTCTTCAACATGATAGGGAGCTGACCGGCGTCTCTGATTTCACTGATATCTTCACCGTCGTTGACGTTCCACGTCACCTTCAACATCAACTTGGATCTGTACGACGACATTCTCTCTCTGCATTCAGAAGGCATCGTCTTTCTGTTGATGCTCAATTTGTCATTGGCAGGAACCATGGGTTTGGAAACCTCCACCGACTCCACCCGAATCTGCAACTTGTTTCCAGCACGTGTATCGTCTTTGGTGTCGAAGATCGTCTTGGTTCCGATGTCCTTGACCGCCAAGTTCAAAAGGCCACCATGGGGACCCGATGTCAAGGCATTAAACGATCCAATGTGAGGCAACACGGCATCGCTCAACAAGGGATATGCCGATTTGTCCTTGGGAGGGTTCTGGAACCTCAGCTCCCTTTCTAGGGTGTTATAGTGTTGCACGCCCATTGGGAACCAGAAATGATGCTGAGATGGGATGTGATGGAAACGAATTTTTTCTGGAGCCAATCTGAAAATTTGAGGTCACGTGAGCGATGAGATGGATGGGTGCAAAAATGCGGAAGGGGAACGGGGCAATGGTAAACGCAAAATAGCAGCTATTTTGGCGGGAAAAGCTTCTACTTGGAATCATGCTTGTTGAAGGCTGGTAAAAAATATTCAGATCAGAGAATTTATATTCCAGTGCCCTTTGGTGGAGAATATATAGGTTACATTAATAGCCCTGATTTGTCACTGCGATCAGTTTTGGAAACCGCCAATGGGCCGACTATGCTACTAAGAAATCTTGCTCTTGAATCTTCTCAATGAATTATATCAAGGGAAAAGGCGATGAAGAAGTGGTCACGAGGGATTAGACGAAGCGTTTGCCTGGATCAAAAAGCTGCATACAACAATGTGGTGTATGGTCCTGTGGTGCATACTGGAAAATACGAGACACACATAAGCGACATGGCATGCTGTCTAAGAATCTATTTCCTTATGCACGCCAGTAGTCTTATATACTCTGGTTATTCTTTCAGGTTCTGTACAATTCTATTGTTTTCTATTCTAGTCTATCTTAGTCTATCCGATTCCATCCTCTAACTCTATCTCCTGTGTCTCGCTTTTCTATATTCAAAATAGCAAAGCAAGCATCGCTATGCTCACTAATGCAGCGTTCAAGCCAAGCTTTACACCCGCATTCTTTTTGGTGTTTTTCACGGTTCCGTTCACAATGTATGTGTAATTGTTTAATGGTTGCGGCATCAAATTCAACTGCACGAGTCTTTGGAAATCCCATTCAATGGTGGTCTCCGTCTTGAAACACCAGAAAATCCACCCATTGGTATTGGCAGTGTACTGGTATAGTTGCATTTCAATGAATGTGCGGTAGTCCTGCTTTTGCTGCTTCGACCACTTTGCAAAATTGTTGATATTTGCACAGCTTCCCGTCTTATTGAAATCGTGATTGTATGGAGCTTCTCCAGCATAACGGGATCCTAACCCTACCCCGTTTAACCATGGAGCACAGTCTGTCAACGCAGCAGACCATTCGCCCACCACTGCCGGATGATGCTTCAATTCCTTCTTGATCGACTCGGCATAGCCCACGATATCCTGCAAGTGGATAGAAATGTTGCTGGAAACGGAGGGAGCAAACACCTCGTAGTGGTGGTGGTCGATGAGAATGTTGTAGTTTTCGTTGGTGTTGTTTCCCGTCGCATTGCGGTCGTCCATGAAATCGTTCCAGTATCCTATGCTAGCAAAGGCGTCGTGGAAAACGATGGTGTTGTTGACCGTTTGGGTGTCCCTGGCATCCTCGTAGGCGTTGGTGTAGAACTCTGCGATGTTGTCCAAGCCTAGCACTGGGCTGAAGGGCTCGTTGACGATTTCGATGCCGATGATGGTGTCGTTGTATTTTTGACCAAATAAGCCAGATCCATACTTTTCGTAGATCTGGTGCAACACCTGGTATGTGACGTTGACGTTCTCGGTAGAGTTGAACCAACCTGGATATCCGATGTCTCGATACCCCGAGTTATCGAAGCCATTCTGTGACCCAGGGACCCCGTGCAAGTCGATCCAAACCTTAAGGTCATTATTCTGCGCCCATTGGATTGCCTGATCCAAATAGTCCTGTGCTCCCATGACGTAGGGGTCCGAAGACAACTTGTGGAATGCCCAATAGCCGATGGGAATGCGGACCATGTTCAAGCCGTAGTTCTTGATGGTTTTGAAATCGTCCTCGGTATAGAATGTGCTCCAATGCTGTTGCAAACGCTTGGATGCTTCGTCCTCACCCAAGGCCTGACAGTAGTGATATTCGTCCACGGGGATGGTCTTGTTGGAGCTGGTGGATGAATTGAATGCCAAAAACAACGATGGAGTGATGTAGGGCTCAAGCACTAGCCATCCACCGATTGCAACACCCTTGTAGTGGAAATCTCCTGCGGAAACAGCGCTGGAGTTGGTCAGGATGGTTGTGTTGCTGGAGTTTGCGGTATTGGTGTAATTGAGGCCCTGAAAAATGTGGTCAATTTGAGACGTGTTGTGAACTGCTAGAGACGCAGCGAGCGACGTCTGACATACAGTCGCAGCCACAAGGGCAATAGCGGCGTTGAACCTCATCGAAAGAGTGAAATGGTTCAACAACGAGTTGTTTTGACGAGATGAGTTTGACTGCGGAACATCCATACTGCTGCTATTTATAGGCGCGTAGCAGGGACGACAAAAACAATAACTACAGCATGAACGGTTGTTGCTCAAACAAGCGAGTACCGGCGAGTTGACAATTACGGAAAGGTGAATGGATTTATGGGGAATTTTTTCCGTTTGGGTGATGAATGTTGCAATCTTTGTGTTTGTATGTCCGAAGATCTCGGAAATCTCGATAGATCGAAAAAAGGCGGATTTTGACAGCGGGCTAAACCAACTTATTATCTTAACATAGATATCTAACGTCGTTCAACTATTCACATTCCGCTGTTTGACTGTTAGTTGGTTTAGCAGATATCGGTGCTCCGGGGAGCTCAAGAATTGAATGCCTAATGCTTTGAGTGCAGGGAAAGGGGTGATGAAAAAAAATGTAATTCAGAGGTTTCAAGCGATCATTAGTAAATCCCAGAAGTACAAATCATTGATATCGCTCTTAACGATGTGCATCAGGCTCCTTGTAGGGCTGAAAAATCTATAAACTTGTTTCATGATAGTAACCATTTGGGGACTGCATATAGACCATCCCGCTTATTTCCTTTCCCTCATCACCGTACTCACACAGAACACACTATAATGGCCAAATCCCGATTCGAATACGTCAAGCAGTTTGAAAGGGAAAACTACCTCTTGCCAGACACTCACATAGTTATTAGAGTGGACGGGAAGGGTTTCCACAAGTTCAGCCAGCACTACAACTTCGATAAGCCCAATGACGAAAAGGCATTGAGGGTCATGAACTTGGCTGCTAAAGAGATTATGGACAAATACTCGGATGTTTTGATGGCATACGGCGACTCGGATGAGTACTCCTTCCTCCTTAGGCGAGCATGTGATCTCTACGAGAGAAGAGAGATGAAATTGATAACTACCTTTGCATCGGCCATGACGGCCAACTACATTCACTTCTGGACCCGACTATTTCCAGAGAGACCACTAGAGGTATCACGCATGCCCATGTTCGATGCTCGTGCAGTGGTGTATCCTAACTTCAAGGTGGTGCGAGACTACTTTAGTTGGAGACAGGTCGATTGCCATATCAATAACCTATACAATACCTCGTTTTGGACGTTGGTGCTAAAGGGCAATCTCTCTCCCAAAGATGCTGAAAACAGATTGTCTGGAACGGTATCCTCAGACAAAAATGAACTCTTGTTCAAAGAGTTTGGCATAAACTACAATAATGAGCCGGAAATGTTCAAAAAAGGCACGATATTTGTACGCGAATACGACGAGTACAAGAGAATAGATGAGACGGAACTATCAGCAAGACAGAAGCAACGACTTGAGAAGGCACGGAAAAAGGTAACCGTCGGACAGTACCATGTTGATATCATCAATGACAATGCATTTTGGGACACCCGTCCTTGGCTAGCTGACTAAGAATAATCTTACATATAAGTTAACGTAAATGTGTATTTGAAAAAGTACATAATACTCATTCCAAGGGACACTTGCCCCTCACTGAAATGACTGGAAATAATATGCAAGAATTAAAAGGTCGATGTTGTTGACACCATAAATACCCAGGTCGACTTGTAAATAAATAGAAATTATTGCCCTAAATGTGAATGGAATCACTAAGCGAGTGAAATGTAGAGGCTGGAGAACACGAAGATGCAAATGATATTCCGAAAACGTTGTCAGTTTTGCGTTCGACGCTGACTTGGGATGGGCTCGATGGAACACTATTGGCAACATTGCTTTTGCTGGGGCTAGCGTCACTGACTCCTCCAGAAAAACAGTAGTTAGCCAACAAATCAGTGTAAGAAAGCGAATTGAATTTGAGGCTGTCCTTCTTTTCAGAGAGATTCAAATTAGATTGCTGATGCTTGGATCTATAAGACTTCGAGAACCTTTGTGGAGACCCCCTCGTTTGAATATCAGATGCGGAAAATGAGTGCTTCATCAAAGGTGGTCTGTTTGCCTTTTCGGGGCCACTAGCTCCCTCAAAGGTGACTGGAACCTTTGGAGTCTCGACGTCTGATCTTGGTAAATGGTCGAGTTCATCGTTCAAGTTGTTATAGCGGGAGTATGCTGATTTCTTAGGGGAAGAGAGGGGTTTAGCAAGAGTGTAGTCGTCGTCAAGATGCTTTTCATTGTCTGAATACTTCTTTTCGGTCACAGCACCCGAATCGGAGTTCTGAAACTTGATGAGCTTGGTAATCAACTCGTCAAACTGAGGGAACGAGTCATCAACTTCCTTCTCAGCCTTCTTGCTGGAAGCACCCTTGTAATTGTAGGTCTTAACGCTATCGGTGGCTTTCAAGACAATGTGGAAGTTCTTTCCGCTGTTGTTGTCCCAGTAGGTGTGGTGGTTGACGGTGTATTTGATGCACATTTGAATGTCAATTGAGGAGTCTAGCAGACCCTTGTGAACTAAATGGTTGTTGTGAATAAGATCCGACAATGGAATTTTGAATTGAAATTGATCGATGTTGGAGAGTGGGAATGATTTGGAGAAGGAAATGATTTTGTGCGAAAAGTTCAAGTTTGACTCCCAGTTGTTTAATGTCAACTTGATCATCAATTGCTTTTCAAAAGCAAGATTGTGAACATTGATAAATCCGTGCAAGTAGGTTCTCTTGTCCTGCTCGAGCAATTTGATGGAGGTAAGCAGAACTGGTCTGTTACTCTGGACTGGAGTCTTCAAGTTAGACGAATCGATTCTATAACTTCTGGGCTTGGAAGGACCATGGGAGGCCGAGTACCAATAATTCAATTCGTCGTCCGATGAAGTGTCCGAAGTCAAGTCTCCATCAAACGCAACACCTGTGCCTGTGTTCTTGTTGGAGGAGAACTCGCCGTTCCAGTTCCACTGGAAGTAGTCGCCGCTACGCGAGTTCTTTTTCCTGGCCAACCGGAGCAGGTAGTTCTTCTTCTTCGTGACGTTGAAGTCAAAGTCCTCGTCGTCGTCTTCCTCTTCGTCCTCACTGAAGCCGTCCAAGGCTGGTGGTGAGTGTAATGGAGTGGTTTGTGCCGATGACACCGCGCTGGGGCTGTCCAAGCCATCGAAGTGCTTGACGTTCGCCAATCTGGTGGCAAATCTCACGGACTTGCTTGTAGGAAGTTGGGACGTGGACAAGGACTTTGTAAGGAGCGATGGGACCTTGAGCGAGCTCTTGACAAGCTCGGACGACTTCTTGCGGATGAGAGTCTGTGGAGCAGGGCGCTGCAAATCCGTGGTGTCTGTGTTTTCCTGAAAGAAATGCGGCAACGAGGGCGAGGATGCAGGGGATGTGAGTTTGATGGTCGATGCGGAGCTCGTAGTCTCAAGGGATTCAGACGACACGGAAAACTGTGCTAGCAACGAGGAGTTCTGGAGTCTTCTATTGACGGGGGTCATGTTTGTGAACAGGGGGCTGGAAGCGCCGGGGACAGGTGACGCGACGGGAGACACGTCCAAGCTGGACAGCGCAAGAGCGTGGAGTTCCTGGGTGATGGTAGACATGGATGTTTCAGGGGGTGTGTAGAGATGTTTAGTTGACGGCTATGACCAAAAGAAGATGGGAAAAGGTTGGGACGGGAGTGGTGTGGTTGCAACTATGCAGAGGCGGGTAATTCGCGAGCGGAGTGCAGCGGTGCCGTGGAGGGTGGTGTGTGGAAGAGCAGTGGACCAGATGTAGTATCCGGTATGCCTCCGTCCCGATGGAATATGCGATCTATCAGTGCCGAAACTTGCGATAACAGCGGCGGCCCCGTTGCTTATATATTGGCCACAGAAAAAGAAAAATTCAATAGGGGTGTGATGACGATTATTTTCTGTAGGGGGAGACGCACTGGCCACGAACCCGGGGCCAATTATGGCGACGGCGATGGTTTGTGGTTTTTTGGGTTCTGGCTAGGTTTCAGACCAGAGGACTTCTCTCTGGCGGGTGGGACGTGTTGAGAGACGTCGAGCCCAGAAGAGACTGCGGTGGTGGAGCTTGTGGGCGGTGCTGATGCTCGGCGAGCGGTTCCGTGCGGTTTTTCCGCGCCGCCATCGACGATTCCGGAGCTGCCGCCCCCCGATGCAGCCACAGGGATGTGGCCGGTGCGGCTTTACTGATAGGCACCGTGAATCTGAGAGTGTTTGAAGCCCAGCATTGGCGGAGCGGCGACTCACGAGACTCATCGACCGCCGGAGCGGGCGAGGTTTCAAGCTGAGAATGCGGTGTTGGGGGGAACACTTGGCGACGGCTGGCTCAAGGCGGTCCTGGCGTGGGGGTGACAGGGAGGTGTCGCATAGATGTGGTCTGTGGTGGCGGCTGCGATGGCTTGCCTGTAGCAGAATTTTTCACTTGCCCAACATCCTCGCAGCACGCAGGCGGCAGCACGCAAGGAACAAAGTAGCGTAGGACCACGGAACAATACCGGGACTGCCAGTGCTGCTGCCCCGCTGGGCGCGGTGGGGTTCCCCAGCGCGCCATGCAAGCAACCCAACGAAGATCCTACCACAAGATCGTAGCGGCGCTCACTACGCTATTGTGAGATTGATGCGATCGCTTGCTAGTGTTGCTAGCGATGATTGTGCGCGGGAAACACAATCCGCAGTTTGCTACTGCATTGTGCGCCCAAATTAGCTGCGTAGAAAATTACTTGCTGAGTGAAGGTGCGGCGGGGCGCCTAACCAGGTGCTCCGCCCCGATTAGGAAGTTTCCTCGAAGCACTCGCCTGATCTGGTGCAGATGGCCAGATCTCACGCCACGATGGCTTGCCCATCGTCGCCCCCGTGTCGCTTGAGAACCCGCAACGTGTGGCGACTCAGATCCCCATCGTTTTGCCGCTATACACTCCACCAACACCCAACACCGGTGACAGCTGCCGCTTCGGCGAACACCTAACCGGACTCCGACCTGCCGCTGGTGTGCATCTGTTCCAGCTATTGTTCTACTCCAATCAACCCCCGCCTCGCGCCCTTGCTCCTGCATTGTCTCCATTTCCGTCCCGCTTTGGGCGTACTCCGAAGCGTGCCGGCCGCGAGGGGTACTGGCGGAGCTGGGTATGACACCAGCGGAAAACCTTGCTGGGTAGGTGCTGGTATGGCATAGGTGGCGGTATAGCTTGTCCTTGCGGGTACGAACTGTTCCTACTACCTCCTCTCGTCGTGGGGGATTTCCTGGCTCATCTCTCTGTCACTGGGCAAGTCCGCTGTCATACGCCCAACATTTTGTGCCCGCATACTGTGCAACATTCAGTGTTTGTGATTGTTAGGTACGGAGTGCATCTCGACGCGTCCAAGGAACTGAAATCGGACGGGACGATGCCTGCTGCTCCGGCGCGGTTTCCCCGGGGTCTCACCGTCAAGACCCTCCAGCCTCGCCCCCACAACATCGGTCGGCGCCCCACTCGAGGCTACCACATTTTCTGTTGTTTGTTTGCATCCTTCTCGATTGTCTCATCCCAGCCATCGACTTCCCGCCTCCCAAGCCTACCTCCTGCTGCGCTGGTTACGAGCATCGAGAGCATTTTTTCGCTGGTGCGTGTCACAAAAACCGCGCAGTGCCCATTCCCAACGCGAAGAACCTAGCTTTCATGCGCTGCCCCGCGTCTGCCCCACGCGTGCCCCACATCACGCACCTCGTACTGTGCTGCGGTGTTAGCCTGGCTAAAACACTTGCCAGCTCCCACACCCCACACCTCACACCCCCAATTCCCCATACTTCCTACGCTACTCGTACCTGTGGCTCACACGTCTCCTCGCCTGGTTGGAATCTGTCACCCTTGACACCTGCCACCACAGTTGGTCCTGCAGTGTGGCGCTGATGATGTGCACCGCCTACAGACACTGATAAGGAACCCAGCGCTCACCGTCGCCCCACGTACACGCAAAAATTGATACCACCTCCGCCACCGCCTCTGCCAGTTTCTTATCGCACCTTACGAGCATTGGTAGACCCTACATTCCCCACTCGTCACAGCCTCAGTATCAGGGGCCCTGGTCACGTGGCGCGCCTTGGCTGCGAATAATACGCGTGAGGGGAGCCGTCGGGAGGGGAACGTTGAGGCGACTCGTTTGGTACATGTACCCCAGATTCTGCAGATCATATGCATTCACAACAAATAGGGAAATTTCAACCTGGGGTGCACATTATGTTCTGTGTAATTACTTCCAATTATATGTCCGAGAACAATAGCAGGTAAACCACATTTATGCATCTTTGAAACGTTTACCTCTTTTTGACTCTCAACTGAACTGAGACTACCGTAGTATGCATACAAGTTCGTTGATTACCTCGTTGACGCTTCACTCCCAACCAACATGTAAACGCCTGCTACAACATTTACAGGTGCGCATTCTGCATTATCTATATTCGCTATTAATTAGTTATCGCCATGTACAGCTAATCCTTGGCAGAATCCTCCTTCAATGTGACAATTCTGTTCAACACTAACGCATCGTCCTTCGAATCGATGTCCACGCAGAAGTATCCCACTCTCAATGCTTGGAATCTGATAGTCTCGACCCCCTTCTTCTCCTTAATGTTGAAGTCACTTCCTGGAACCTCGATGTTCAATGGTGACTTTCCCTTAATTTCATTGAATGCACTTTCGACTAAAGCTCCTTCGATGATTTCTTCGGAGTCGGGGTTGATATCCTTCAAGTAGCCATCTGGGTGTGCTGCTGGGTTCTCGCTCTTGAACAACTGGTTGTAAATTCTCACTTGCTTCACATGTATGGCATCTGATTTTGGCACCCACTGGATAAACGTCTTGGGTTTCTTCACCTCGCTATTGTCATAGTTGACATGGATTCTCACGATCTTTCCACTGGCATCCTTTTCAGCAGACTTGAAGCTCACGTTGTATGGGACCTTCATCAAACCGACTGGCTGACCTGGAGCCAATCTGAAGTATTCCTTGGACACTTCTTCACGGAAATCACTGCGGTCGATGTAAATGTACTTGCCAAACTTGATGGTACGAGAACCGAAAGCTTCGCCACCCTTACCGGGCTTGTATGGGATCTCGATAACCTCCTCATAATCTTCAGAAACATTGTCAACGACTATCTCAACCGGGTCCAACACCATCATCAATCTAGGAGTGGTTTGATCCAAGAAGTTTCTAACCGCACTTTCGAATCTCACCACCTGGATATTAGTGGTTGACGTGGTGACACCCAAAGTGTTGATAAACGACAAAATGGCTCCTGGAGGAACACCACGACGTCTGATGGCTTCCAAGGTGTACAACCGGGGATCGTTCCATCCACGCACATACTTCTCATTGACCAACTTAGCGATCTTTCTTTTGGAAAGAACAGTCCCTGTGATGTTCAATCTTCCGTATTCACGTTGTGCTGGTCTGTACACATGCAACATGTCACACAACCATTCGTACGATTCACGCGATAATCTGAACTCGGTCGTACACAACGAGTGGGTGATGTTTTCGAAGGAATCGACCAAACAGTGGGTGAAGTCGTAGGTTGGGTAAATCTTCCATTTGTCACCAGACCTATGATGTACGGCGTTTAGTACACGGTAAGCAACCAAGTCCCACATTTGTGGCGATGGGGAGGTCAAGTCTTGTTTCATTCTCAAAGTAGCCTCTCCAACGTTGTATTTACCGTCCTTCATCATTCTAAACTTCTTCAAATTTTCCTCTGGTGAAACGCTACGCTCGGGACATGCTTTTCTCTCACCTCCCAAGGTACCATCAGCTTTCAATCCACGGTTAGCCTTCACTTGCTCTGGTGTACAGTGACAAACGTAGGCCTTGTCGCACAAGATCAATTGCTCGGCCAAGTCGTACAATTCATCAAAGTAGTCAGACGAATAAGTGATCTTCCAAGGCTCGAATCCTAACCAGTCCACCATGTCCTTGATAGACTCAAAGTAAACAGCCTCTTCAGCCTCAGGGTTGGTGTCATCAAATCTCAAATAACATTTACCACCGTTGTACTTTGCGTACCCAAAGTTGACCATAATTGCTTTGGAGTGTCCAATGTGCAAGAAACCGTTTGGTTCTGGGGGGAACCGGGTGTATACCTTGCCATGGATGAAGTCCAAGTGACTCTTGAGGAGCTCGGGATACATCTGTGGCTCTTCCCCAGGCTTGTGCAACTCTCCAAGAAATCCTTCAGTGAACATGGATCTGTGGTGTTCTGGGACTGCGCTGGTCTTCTTGGTTGCAGCTGCACTTGGTTCCTTCTTCTTCTTTTCCTTCTTGATGACATCACGCTCATCCTTTGGACCCAAAGCCTCGAGGAACAACTCATCGATCGTAGGCTTGAACAAAGCAGGCGCCGCCCACTTCAAGGAAGGCAACTTTTTGACCTCACCTAAAACACGAGGGACCATCGCATATCTGTTGGCCTCGATTTCTTCCTTGTTTTCACTCATGTACTTTGCAATCTCTTTCTTGACATCATCGGGAGTTAACTCGATACCTACCCCGGCAGCAGAGTCCAAACCACTGGAAGTAGCATTGCCAGAAGCTTCCTTTACATACTTGACAGCTTCTGTCACTTGCAAGTTGGTCTTTAATCTTTCGTCCAAGATGGCGGATGTGACGAGCTCACGGTTTGGGATCTCAGCACCCTTGCTTTCAACGGCCAATTGGTGCAACAAAGCCAACCTCTTTTCATCAAAGCTTTGGCCATCGGGCGATTCCTTGGTCAAGATCTCATACAACGATCCCGATACCTTTTTGTTCTTGATGATCTCCTTAGACTTCTTTTCAGCCAAGCCCACCTTGCTGAATAAGGTGACCAATTCTTCTTCTGAAACGGACATCTAAAGTTTAGTGATAGTTGGAGTTTTAGAATGCTTGACGTTGAACGATCAAAAAAAGATACTGGGTGCGATGGGTACTGCATGTAACATACTGAGTCACCCAGAACACCCCACCATACAAGAGGTGTATGTATCGTAATACGAGATAGTCAACATGAACTAACTCTCCTACAACACTGTCAAGCAGTTCTCGTCTCCTATAGAAGCCAATTTTGCCTTTGGTAGTAATAGTTGTCTTATTACGTAATACTCTTCATATTCGCATGACAGCCCTTTTGCAACAATTAGAATATTTCAGACCACATTATCTTCCGTTACACGATGAGCAATTCTGACGCTTTAATTCGGCATATTAAGCAACTAACTGAGACTGTTGGAAAGTGGGACTCGGCGCTCGTGAGAAACTTCCGAATTTCCGTCACGGAGTGTGTCAATCCAACCCAAGAGGTCAGCCTGACTGGGGAACTTGCAACATGTGCAGAGTTATTGGCTCTAGAATTGGTAGACCGGGATTTGACTGGGTATTTTGAATCTCAGGTAATTATCATGCTTCATGCGTGCAATTTGATCTCGTCACTGAAGCATTGGGCTGTATTATTTGTGAGTATCTTTAGCTTATGATCTTCAAAATCCTAACATAAAGGACCTAAGACCCCAAGAAAGGGAGTGCACATTTATTATTCCTTTTCTTGTAAGGCATGTATCCAAGAATCTGCCAACTAGTTGGATCAGTGTTAAAATTCTATGCAATATTTTGCTTGAGTTTCCAAAATTTTGTAATTTTTCGTTCAATATTTTAAAACGCTTCAAGTGCATCGATGGGGCAATCTTGACAAACCCCCCTTGTGGTCTGTCCTTTTGCAACTATTTCGGTAGAGTGCTTTTGCTTCGGCTGTTAATAAAGTCTTTCAACCAAGCTGGCTCAACATGGCTGGATCAGGTAGACGAGTGTGCTACTGTGCTTGGTCTATTCAAAGATTATTTGCCCAAGAAAGAGTATCAGAATGTATTCCGCTTGTCGAATGTTAAAGGAAAACATATTAAGGAAATCGATGATGACTGCACTGAATGTTTCATGGAATTTACTGACAATCAACTAATCATTATTTGGTTCCTATCCTCAGATAGTAAGCTTTTGCAGCCTATATTTTTTGCAACGAATTCTCTTCGAAAATTTGAGAGCACTGATGAAACTACATTTACTATATATTTGCGCCCAACTTCAGTAAGAAGTTGGTTCTTGGCTTCGCAAGAAACTTGCCAAACACCATCTTTGGAGTTGGAATTTCAAATATTGGAAAAAGAGACGAGATCATACATCACTCGTCTACTTCATATGTTGGCTCCCCTGGAAAGTCAGACGTTATTAGCTACAAAACAGTTATTGGACTTTGGTAATAATTCGGGAGATGGCCGCAGAAGAAGATCTTTGTTAATGGATAGTGATATCTCCGAACCTTTCAAGAAAAGGACAGATTCCAATGTGACGCCACCAGTAGCAAAGGTGTCCAAATTATTAACAAGTCCTAGTGAATACAGCATCAGCTTGGATTCATCACAAAGGTATCTCGAATACCCCGTTCAAAAAAGATCTAAGCGAAGCAATTGTCAAGAACAAGAATCCATTCGTTCGAATACGACACCAGAGACGACAAAGAAAAATCAACTGTCCAGATCATCAAATGACAGCTTCGGAAACAATATTGATGTCAGCGTAAGTTCGTCTCCACCTGATAACAGCTTTGAGACGCTAATGCAAAAGATAAACAATGCCACGGCAAACACCTCCTATACCTCTGACAGTTCGCATGCGTCTGACAACTACATAAAAGCGTTTGATCTAATAAAAAGTGGATTAGATATTTTGATTTCAACATTATGTGCTCAAAATAGCAGAAATTGCATAAGTACAAGATGCGATGCTTCAACACAACAGGAAGTTACCGAAAGAAATGGTGAATTTGGTCCTTCCCATTGATCCCACATGCTTGAATAAAGTTGTAAAATCATTGGCTTGCAGAAATAAAAGAGGAAATTTGGTCTTGAAAATCAACTGGATTATCAAGATAAAGATGATGGCCGGCATTGGAGAGAATTGAGTAGGATGCTAAGTTTTTTTGGTATCTGCCTGTTGACAAAGAATTGATTTCATCCTGCATCCTTTTGCCTGCTTTCCTGTCCATCCAGTCTTTGTCACCGTACAACAATAAGACAGGAAGATCCATATCAACAAACTTTTGAGGACATCTGTCTAACAAAGGCATTCTTGGAAGGGCGGCGAAGGCAAACAACCTGGTTATGGCAAATTCTCCCGATCCCTTTGCTGTGAAAACTCTATAGATGTAGTCGTGGATTCGCTGGAAATATTCTGGGTCTTTATGATAAATGTGACCAAACCTTGTGGTAGTCCAGTTGGAGATCCACCTCGATTTGAATATACCTCCGTTGCGAACAAATGTAAAAATTGAAACATGCCTGTCCCATAAGGATTTTGCTAGTCTGATCATTCTTCGTTGCTGTGCCATAGATATTCTCTCTTCCAATGCCAGGACTTCGTAATCAGGCAAGTCATGCACAATTGACTCCTGATTTGCCAACGCCTCGTGGATCTGCTCCTTTGTTGGTAACAGCGAATTTAAGTCATCTTCTGGTTCCTTAGTCTGTGAGCTGGACAAACTGCTCTTGTTCTTTTGTGTTTCCTTCAAAAGCGAATGCTTGTTTCTTTCAAGGCCACATGGACTGATGAGGACAAGCTTATCGATGAGGTTTCTTGAGTTCCCGTCCTCATCTGTTATGGGCTTGTTATACTTCATAGTGTAGGCACTGCATAAGTAGCCACCGAAAGAATGACCCATCAAAATGAATCTATTGAGGTTGCGCTTCTTTCTCCATTCTTCGAGGGCATCGATGAACCAACCCTCAATCTCAAGAATGTCTTCCTTGCTACTCTTCAAGTGGGTTGGAAACTTTGACCTGGAGGAAAACCCGAAGCCTAGCAAATCAAGAGCATGGATCCGTATACCGGGAATGGATGACAAGCTGTTGAAGTTTTCGATGAAAAGACCCAAAGAAGCCGCGTAGCCGTGCACGAGTACCACGTCTAGCGTCTCCGGCGACTTCTCGTTCGGCACCTCTGTGTTTTCGATATAGAACTCGTGAATGTATTTGTTGTTGCCAATGTCGGTATTGATAACAGCGGACTTGCGGGTGCTGTCTGGCTCGGGAAAGAAGGGTAATACCGAGAGCAATCTTTTCTCGACCTGTTCATCGGTGTAGGTGAATGACCATGTCTGGTTAAACCAGTCGGCAAATGAATGTTTCCAGCCATAGACAGGACGTTCGTTCATGGCGGTATCAAGCTTTGGATGATGCAGAACGGAGTTGCTCGCGGAGGTTGCGGTGACTGTAGCCATGGTAAAGCCTGGGGTATCAGGTGTTGCCGGTATTCGTGGTTCTGTCAGGTTCTCCAAAGTGCTTCTATTATATAGTAGTGACCGCTGGAAGATGCAAAATGGGCGCAGGCAACAAGTCTCCTGCGATCGGTGATGTCGCGGGTTTTAGCGGAGCATGGTTCCGTTCCGCAGCCACCGCGGGAGGCAACATTTGTGCAGTCCCGTCTTTGGTGCAGTAACATGTGCTTGTCACCGTGTTTGGCCTGGCGAATTGTCCTCGCGGGCAGAATTTGTCTTCCCTGCTTACATTCAACATGTAAATGCGGAACAGAGGCGTGCAGGGTTTTGATAGCTCATCTTGACGAAGGTCGGACTTTAGAGCGCACAACAGTCCCGAAAACTGCGATCAATTAGCACAATCATCATTGACCTTAGTATACGCAGGTGCCCTTCAAGACCCGTTCGGATCGGTTGAAATTCGTTGCAATCTACGCTTCGACTCGGATGCAAACTAAACGTCGTCTCGACCAGCTCCAGCAGAAACCCCGTAATGACGCTATCTTCGATATAAACTCTGCTTCGAATCCACTTCGCCTGGAACTGCTGTTTCCATTGCAGTTGGACCCAGTCACTGGATTCCACTCCCAACACGTGAATGTTGCGGTACCACATTCCTAAGCCGTTCGCATTCGTAATTTCCTTCGTTGGTTGGCTGGTCACACCCTAGCCACATTCTGTCCAGCCTCACTATGACAGGCACCCAAAATACGAGGTTGCAAATCCGGTGCCATCATCCCCCTGAAAGTGGAATAGAAAAGTTTGTCTGGAGCCAAGAAGACTTCGATATCGTTCAGAAAGAGCGGTGACCTGTCTGACCAGCACAAATACGAGCATGCTTTCTCTCTGGTCAGACCCCTCATTTGACGGTTCCAGCCTTCGGGCAAAGATCTCAAGTGCCGTCTATTTTCTGTTACGTATTACTAAGCGCGACACTATTTGGGGAAACCTGTCTAAATAATCCGCAGGCCGCACGCCGATCGAATAGGCTAACGCCGAGCAAAAACGGTGGGGGCTCGGTCCAGACCCATCAAATGTTTGTCAACCAGCTCGTAAAGCTACCACCAAGGACGTCATGTTGACAGCAGGACGGAAATTAAACTACCTCGCCAACCCCAGTGATCCTACAGGACTTGCTTCGGCTCCGAAGCTGGGGGTATAATAATGTATGTGTCATGAGGTCCTGCATGGTCCTTGCAGCAGGTGGAGATTTTTGCGCTTCGGGAGGGTCCGTACTATAAGAACCCTGGACACCCTCTGTATTCTTCTGGCACCAACATTCACCGTGGCACAATGGCCAGCCATAACAGCAGTGAATCTCCAAGGCTTTCCAAAGACAACGAGCACGGTTACGAGTACGACCCTGAGCTAGTCCCAGCTTCTTATCAGCCCCGAGATGACGATGACTCAGAAAGCAAAGAAGGGGGCCGTGCACTCTCCAGAAGGTCTTCGTTCGGTCTTGAGAGAGTCCGCTCTCAGTACTCCTTCTTCAACGAAAAGTTCTCCGGTAAGAGAGCAGATCTCGTGAAAAAGTTCTTGAAAATATATCTCCTTTTAGCGGTGTTCATCTTAAGTGTTTTCTCCATCTACTGGGGATCCTCCTATCAGAGATTAAGTCGACTCAAGAACTTAAGGTTCTTGGTAGTAATAGAAGACGACCAGAGAATTGGTAACATAGATCCCGTCATCGGCGACAGTTTCGCCAACGTGTTGACTTCTGACACGGGCAAGAGTCTCGGAGATTGGCACATCAAGTACGGCTCGGAATTCAGGGAGCTTGCTGAACGCCACAATCACAACTCGGTGGAACAAGAAATCGAAAGAGAAATACATCACCAAGAATATTGGGCATCCATATACATCAAGCCCAATGCATCGTACAACTACTACCAGGCTGTGCTCAATGGTGACACCAGCTACAACGTTAGCAATCTGTCAATCGTGAGCATTTTCGAAACTGGACGTGACATCAACGGAATGCAGCTTTATGTCATTCCGAGTCTCCAAGAGATCTATTCACTTTGGTTGTCGGCCCTGGGAAACGTTACGTCTCATGTAATCTCCAATATCGGCAGTAGTCTGTTGTCTCAAAAGTCATTACAGGTGCTCGGGTCTCCGTTATTTGTCACACAATACGATCGAATTCCATTGACTGATGATGTTCTCACAGCACCAGCGCAAATTGGTTTGATATACATGATCATTGTTACTTTTTTTCAGGTCAGTTTCTTTGCTGATATACACAAGGATGTCCAAAGTCTCAACCTCAAGCCAGCACACTTTTCCATCTATCGTTTGGGTGCTTCCGTGCTCTCTTTCTTTTTCATCAGCTTGTGCTTCTCTCTCGTGAACGTGTGTATGCAAGTGGATTTCACAGTTGCTTTCGGCAGGTCCGGTTTCTTGGTATACTGGATGTTGTCCTTCTTGACAATGTGGGCGGTGGGATTAGCAAACGAAATTGCAGCCATGTTCTTAATCCTCTTATATCCCCCACTCCTTGGACTTTGGTTATTGTTCTGGGTTATCATCAATATCTCCTCGACATTTACCCCATTAGCATTATGTCCACAGTTTTACAGGTATGGCTATGCATTACCTATCCACAATTCATATGAAGCTTCAAAGGTTGTCTTCTTCAATACCTACAAAGGGCAGTTGGGAAGAAACTTTGGTATCATTGTGGCATGGGTAGTGATGTTGTCTGTGGCATTACCATTTGTGGCTAGATTCTTTGGCAAGACTTTGGCCAAGAGAGCTCAAGCTGCGGCAAAAAAGGCTGAAGACTCTGGTTCTGAACCAGAGAAAAAATGAACATGTCCCTATGATTTACGAATTCAACACTAAGACTAATATAGAGTATGCCATTAATTAGTAACTTATTTAATTAATATACTACTGATTAAGCTGGAACCCATTACCCTCTGTACTGCATATATACCCAAATGAGATATGACAATCTCAACCAAGTTACAGTTTGCATATAATTTACAGGTTACACCGTACGCAAAATTTTTCAACTCTTTTTTTCGCCTTATACCAGTTGCGTTTTACAAAATCTTTTTCATTATTATCTTTACATAACTGAAAAATGGTATGTCGAATTCCACTACGTTCAGGGATCCACATGAAGTCATGAATTAAACTAACCTCTTTAGGACACTAAAACTCCAGTCACTTTAGCCAAAGTTATTAAGGTCTTGGGTAGAACCGGTTCCAGAGGTGGTGTCACCCAAGTCAGAGTCGAATTCTTGGAAGACTCTTCCAGAACCATCGTCAGAAACGTCAAGGGCCCAGTCAGAGAGAACGACATCTTGTGCTTGATGGAATCTGAACGTGAAGCCAGAAGATTGCGTTAAACAAGTCCAAAGTCAAATCATCATTCTCAGTTCCTTATGATTATCAATTCTTTTATAAGAGATTCATCACTGTTGATCTACAAGGCATACTTGTTGGGGCGACCGTTATTGAAATAGCAGAGAAAAGGTGACTTCATGGTCGCCGATGATTTTGTTGGTCCGATTGTTTTTTGATTTCACGTTTCACGTTTTAATACATATAATTATAAAACCTGGTCCTACCGTGGAGCTCTACAGGATACATCCATTCCCCATACTTTTGATATCCTAGCAGAAACCCACGTATATGTAGTTACATTGTTGTAGGTCACGTGCATTTTTGCGAGCCCTAACCCTAACCGTTATGGGACATTTTGTCTGAGCGTTTGGTCACGTGACAAATGTCGGATTTTGCAGTAATTAGCTATAATGCTTAGATATATGAATCTTCGTAAATCATGACTATAAACAGGTTTTAGTAAGTATGAGCAGGTTCATTCTTTGAAGAATTTTTCAAATGCCTCCTTCGTGGACTTCTCCTTTTGCATTATTCTTTGTTTGGACCAATAACTCTGCACTTTGCTGAAGTAAATTAGGTGTTTTATATCATCAAAGTCACGATTCTTGAGTATCTCATTGTACAAGTCGACTGCTTTCATGTGTAGTCTGTCTAGTATATAGGGCTTTAATTTTTCAGGCAATCTTTTGTATGGTGGGTGCGGTGAGTGGCGGTAGGATATTAGTATTGTTTGACTGGACCAGACATACTTGATGCTGTACAAGGAATTGCAATCGTACTGCTTAAGTGGGTTACTAAATCTTCTGGAACGGCCTGGAACAGATGGATCGGGCTGCGGGTAATTTGATTGTTGGGAACATGTGTACTTGATCGAGAATATCTTCACCCCCTTTCCCTTGCTGGGCAATTCCTTTCGTATCCACTTATAGCCTGTGAGGTCAAGGAGAGGCTCCACATACTTTTGATGTAATTTGGTAAGGAGGATACTTCTGTCGTTGGTTTGGAACAGGTCATCCTTAAACAGGATGCCATCAAGCTGAACCTGTTTGGATTTGAAGCTTGAAATGGCCTTCAAAAGCGTTTCGCAGGAGTCTATGGTTTCTGAAGAAATTTCATCATCAGAGGTTGCAGAGGTGGCCGTTGAACTACGACTACTGGTAGCTGAAAAATCTGAGTTGTTCTCCAAATACGAATAGCCCGACTCCTGTTCACGTGTAAGTGGCTCTTCTAAAGATGTACGTTCCCCACGGCATAAGTCATCTTCAGCCTCAATAAGCTTCTGTTGCTCGGAAATGCATCTCCTTTTAACCTCCTGTCCACAAAGTTCCGTCTGGAGCCTCTTGGAACCAAGTGGTTCCGCAGTCTCCTGCTTCACCGGAACATCATTCTGGTTTATAAGCTTACAGATATCCATCCACTCCGGTCATCTAAGGAAGTCCCCAATGCAAATACTGTGTGTGCTTTCTCCTCGAGACTATCAATTTTCCACACTTCGTCGCTCAATTTAACCGGCTCCACCACCGTCACCGCGTCAAGTGCGTGTTTTCATTGGACATAGTTAGGTCTGATAATTACATCGCTGGAAGGAATATTAGAGCACAGTGACACCTTCCAAATACGGCAAGGCATTCCATACATCTCCCCGGTGAGGCTACCGGCGTCGCATATACGATTCTGGGGATACGAACATTGTTTCTTTTGTCGGGCAGGCTGAACCAGAGTGCTAAATTTGGACAGAGCTGAAGAGTGTTACCAGAAGGGTTATGCAGAATATGCATACAAAACATTGCTTGTTTGAACATTTCTTTGCTACAGAACTTTTCAAAGTTGCTAATTCCATTGTTGTTATCTCGTCTTGCTCCTGACAGCATACTCGACTTGGGAATTGGTATGTTGCAAGTATGTTTTCTTAGTAGCAAATCGCGACATAGAACATAGGTGCGACATTTCACGTGCGACATTATTTCAACATCGACGGAAAAGTATTGCAAGCCTAACAACAGTTTGCCAATTGAAATTAACCAGTACACAACATGTCTGACTTAGATGACGATTTATTGGCTTTAGCGGGTGGAGCCGAAGATTTTGGAGATGAGTCTGATGACTATGAACCAACCTTCAACAAAAGGTCGAGGTCAGAGGAAGAAGAAGGCAACGACAACCGGGAAGATAATGACGACGACGATGAGGTATTATCGAAAAAGAAGCGAAAAGTCGACACTTCAGACTTGGAGTTTGATGATTACGGCGATGAAGATGAGGAGGAGGATGAATTGGTCAATCCCTATCCCTTAGAAGGAAAGTACAAAGACGAGCAGGACAGAGACAAGTTGGAGTCAATGGATGAAATTCAAAGAGAACAAATCTTGTTTGACAGAACTCAGGAGATGGAACGCTACAACGAAAAGAAGTACTTGCAACAAAGAATGAAACAGCAGAAGAGGATGCAAAGACAACTGTCTGATACAACAGGAAAGGCGACCAGATCATCTAATCGAGCAAAGGGTAGTAATATTAAGAGCTCTAAACTTGATAAATTAAGCGAGTTAAGGAAACAAAGAGAGCAGAAGTCTAAGAAGACTTATGACGATTATGAGGAGGACGGTGAAGATGAAGATGACGACGACAATTTAAGAGATGATGAAGAAGAGGAAGAAGACTACGATAGCGATGAAGGTGTCACCTGGGGAGGTGCCAGTAAGTTTAAGTCGAGGAAATCGAATGTCCGTTCTACATTGGAAGATTTGAACAAGATAAGACTTGGCAGAACTCTTCTCAGCAAGTACTGTTTTTACAGTTTTTTCAATGACTTGGCCATAGATGCATACGGACGGATTAACTTGGGGATGGACAAGAGAACTAGAAGACCAATGTACAGAATGGTAAGAATTGTTGACGTTCGGTCAATCCCCGAAAAATCTTACAAGTTGAACAATTTTAAGTCGGACATATTCTTGAAAGTAAGTCAAAACAGAAAGCAAGCCAAAGAGTTCCCAATCAGCATCTTTTCCGACTCTGCGATCAGCTCGGATGAATTCCAAACATACTTGAATGAGTTGGACAAAAACGGGGAATCCATAGATTATCAAGATGACTCTCTTGAAAAGTACAAACAGATCCAATACTATATTAACAAGGGTGTGAGTGATAAGGATGTCAATGAGATGATTGAGAAAAAGAAAAGATTACTCGAGGGTAAGAAGATAGATGCGACTTTGACTGGTGTTGATGCGGTGTTCCAAAAATCGAAATTGATGGACGAGTTGAAGATTGCTAGACAACAACAAGATACCGAAAAGAGTAACAGAATTGTTGAGAAATTGAAATTGATAGAGGACTCGATTGTCAACCGTGCTAAATCTACCAACAACTCAGAATCCTTAAATACAATGTCGAAGGTGAATGAAAGAAATCGGAAACTTAACTCGACCAACATTAGAAAGGCCGAAATCAAAACCAAACAAGCAGGAACGCTGTTCGATGGTGGGGATCCATTTTCGAGATTAAAGACTGTGACGAGAATGTTTTACCAAAATCTTAATCAGGAGGAAAATGAAAAAGCATTACAAGACGCCCAATTGAACCTTCAGCAAATGTTGGAAGAAAAAACAAAACAAGAAGAGAAGATTGCCACCTCCACTTACCGGTTATTGGGAGAAATGGACAAACTTATAAAAAGTGTTGACGTTGATATCGACCTTGCTGTATAATCTACAGTATAGTTCCATATTCCCAAATATATTATTGTGCTATGTACAAGAATTAAAACCTAATAAATAATGTTCCACTTTCACCCATGCTATATTTCCAATTCCTGAAGTATTTGTCTGCGAAGCTCCTCTCTCTCCGACTCCCTGTCAGAGTAGGATTCGTCAAGATCCTGTTCATCGTCGTAATAGTAGTGATAGTCATTAAAAGAATACTCATGCTCTTGTTGTTTTTGGTGGTCAAGATTTCTCAAGTAAACGTAATTGTCTTGGCTGAAAGATGTAATGGATTCCTCTTCCGACAACATAGTGTTAATGCTATATTCGTCGTCATCGTCATGGAAAGGAGTGGCGCTGTGGATGAGCGAAGTGCCAGCAAAGTTCTTGAAGTCTTTGACGTTATTGATGAGGAACTCGTCGTTCAATCCGCCGAATGTAGGGTTCACGACGGCGTCCAAGGTCTGGTCTAGCGACTCCTCCGACTCGTTGGAAGAGTTAGAGATGGAGGATGTCAAGGATGGAAAAGTGTTATCAGACTTAGTCAGCACGGCCGATGAGGTCTTGCACATCGCCGTAAACGGGCTCCTATTTGATTTGGCGGACTTGGAGGTGCTTCTTTTCAACAACAGCATGAGTGTGCGTCTTGGGTTCTTGCTAAAGCTGGTGTTCAGCAGCTGGCGCTTGACTTCACAGGGCGAATCGAAGCTTACTATGTCCTCTGCCTCGTTATAGTAGTAGTGCTGGCGCAACGATGGATCGTATTTCACGGTCCATGGACCCATGCTCAGAATAGCCATGATGTTTGTTGTGGGTTGGTACGACGTGAAAAGGAGAAACTACACATTACATATATAGCAAAAGGTGCATGTCGGCATCACATAAGCGCCTCCTCCGAGCCGCCGCGACCGTCGGGTCCGACGCGGGGGAAAAAATTATAATTCCTTGTTATCTCCGCGAGTTTACGGAACCCGCGCTGGGTTGGGAAAAATCGTGCCCGAGCAGACGCCACTCATAACCGGTACGAAGTCCCACATTACTAATGTTGCCACCGACGACAAATAAACAAAGGTTTAGATATGCACAGATGTTTCGCTAGACGTTCCGCTTACGTAACGCCGTCATGTATGTGGCTTCGATGACCTTGACAAGCTAGCAGTACGGTGCTCGTGCGTCACCACAGCTGTACTTAGAATAGCACTCCTAGCGTAGGACAACTGGACGCAGTCTCAGGCAGACACCGGAGGTGCATGGTTCTAACCGCACCAGTTCCCGGTTCCCGATCTTTGGAAACCTTTTGCATATGCTTTCCAAGTTGGACCGACAGATCCATGGAGCCTTGCCGGTGCGCACCCGATCCGACCCGTCTTCGTAAGGTGTGTGACGGAGCCCAGTACCGCACTCAGCACGCCGTTCACCACCGTCGGTACGGCCGGCTGCCGGAATCTGTAATCCAGCCGTCTCCCTACTCTAGGCTGCGCACTTATTAGCCCTAAACAGGTTGTTGCCCCTGACAAAACGGGTGAGTCACGGCAGGAGCAAAACAAATCCCGACATGAGCGGAGAAGCACTGCTGAAAACGGACACCGATTCGACTAGTTGGTGGCTGGCCGCGCTCGGTTCTTTGCTGTTGCTAACACTACAATAGCCAACATATCTCGTCTAGCAGACATGTTATGTTGGGCGTGGTGTTTGTTTTGGTTCTGTTCCCCTCCAGCGGTGCCAGCTTCGTGTCCTGCATACGGAACATTCGTGGGGCAACCCCCGAAGAGCCAGCAAGACACCCTCCAGAACATGAGCGGTATGACAGCGACGGGAACTTTTGCGGTATGGATGTTCTCCCACCGTGGTGTAGCATCGTAGGGTGAGGAATATCTCCGTTGTAGCCAGCGTTCTGGCCCTCGGCCTCGCAATGTTGCGCCCAGGCCATTTGTTGGCAATGGCGTGTCTCTCGCAAATGTTGAGCTACAAAAGCGTTCGCTCGATCTGCGGACTGTGGGCTCTCCATATATACCACACATATAATGGTTTCTGCCGAATTCAACCAAAAAGTAAGTCTACCCCGCCATTGACCACTGGCACCGTACTAACTGCAGGCCGATGCTGTCAAGGACTTGACCAAGCGTCCTACTGACGACGAATTGTTAAAGTTGTACGGCTTGTTTAAGCAGGCCACCGCGGGCGACAACGACACCCCACAACCTGGAATGTTCAATCTTAAGGGCAAGTACAAGTGGCAAGCCTGGAAGGACCTCGAAGGTACCTCTCAGGAAGACGCTGAGAAGCAGTACATCGAGTTGGCTGACGAATTGTTACAAAAGTACCAATAGATTGTCTAGATTAATGTATACACCACCTGTCCGTGTGCAACCGTGCTACTGGATCACCCCTTTTACCTTCGATCCTCTTCAAGTCCAACGCCTATTCCCTCTTGACCTTGTCACTAAGTAAATGGGTAATTCTTGCGATGTAATCTACCATCAAGAAGAGTGGGATCACCATGTAGGGAATGTACACTCCAATCAACTTCCACTTCTCTGCGGTGGTCAATCCAAAGTTTGGGCTGGCATAGTACACGTGCACCAAGCACACAAGGGTGGTGAACGAAGCATTAAAGCCATACACCACCATCCACGCGTAGTGTCGTTGGGTATGTTTCCACATGTGCACAAGACAGTAAACGAACAATGGCAATTGGAACACCAACTCGACCGCTCCAAAAACCTTGAACCATTCGGGAATGTGACCCATGAATAGCAAGTCCTTGTTGGTGGTCACATGGAAGTCAAGGATCGCTTTTGAAATCTCTAGCTGGTATTCTCGCGGAACGACTATATTGGAGTCGATCAATATGGTGATGGGGATGTGAATCGCAAAATACGCAAAGTAGAATTTGTCTTTCAAGTTCAAACTCGCGAACCCAATCATGGTGGAGGTGATACACTCAAGCGAACGGTCCAATTCAAGCCAGATCCAACTCGTTTGCAAGTCGCTAGTGTGAGCTTAAACTTTTTCAGTAATTCACCAAATCCACGTTTTGATGCGCGTAGGTCATAATCTCATCTATCAATATCTTTCAATTTGCAACTGTTACTGCTACGGATGCTCCTCAGCGCCAGAACACGTGCATTCCCTAGACTTGTTCCACGCATAGCTACTGCTGCACGGTCACTCGACATATCGAGGTTGCGTCACAGAATGTCCGGTTCCGGTGATTCCTTCGGTAATACTCAATCGAGCGTGGAGGCCGCTTCCAACAAGCTTAACGTGCCAAAATCTCCAGTGGAAAGAATGAAGCTGTTGTTGAAGCAGACAAACAGAAACATAGAGGGTCCTATTGTGTGGGTGGATTGTGAAATGACTGGCTTGGATGTGTTCAACGACCACATCATCGAAATCTGTTGCATTATCACCGATGGACAGTTGAATATCATTGACGAAGAAGGTTACGAATCGGTTGTCTACCAGCCAAAGAGTGTCTTGGACTCCATGAACGAGTGGTGTATCAACCAGCATACTAAATCCGGCTTAGTTGCAAAGATTTTGGCCACTCCTGAACAAGTTTTGCCCAAAGTGCAGCAAGAGCTATTGGAATACATTAAGAAGTATGTTCCGAACCCACGTGTAGCACACATGGCAGGCAATTCTATCCACATGGACAAGTTCTTCATGATGAAGGAGTTCCCCAGCGTAATTGACCATTTGCATTACCGCTTGATCGATGTCTCTACAATTATGGAGTTCGGTAACAGACACAATCCAGAATTGATGAAATTATGTCCGAAGAAAACTCTGAATCACACAGCTAAGTCTGATATCTTGGAAAGCATCGCCCAGCTCCAATGGTACAGGGACCATTACTTCAAGAGCTATGACGAATCCAAAGACTTCATTGGTCAGAAGAAGCAAGAAGCTTGGGCTCGCTTCCTGAGAAGTACCTGAAATGAGTATGGAAAAGTGACACCCCCTTCCAAACAAGGAAGGTTTCAATTTATATTTGTATTATTATGTACGACTTGAATAATAACCCAACAAAGATGATAAGATTATTTGCCTTCGTTTTCAGACTCAATGGCTTCGTCATTACCATACGTGAACTTGTTGATGCACCTCTGGATTTGCAGGATCTCAACTGGTTTATCAATAACATAATCAAATAATTGATATCCCTGTGCTTCATGACCAAATCCAGTGACAGCAACAACTGGAGTACCTGAATTAGCACTATTAGTAAATTTGATTAACTTTACAGCATCTATAGCATCAATCTTCAGTATCCTTAAAGCAGTGAATATTATATCGAACTTTACCTGACCCGTGGCCCTTCTTACTAGTTCGTCACCATCAGAAATAGAAACCACTGCACAGCCACATTTCTCTAACATCTTTGCAACACTGTGACGAACGATTGGTATAGACTCACAATAGAGTACGTCAAAGACATGAATATTGGGATGCTCATCCGTTGAAAATGAACCACTGCCCACACTTGAATTGGCAACCCTTCTGGAACTTTCTCGTCTTTTGTTAACTCTTAGCAATGCGGAATTCTTTGTCTCCTCGGTATCTGAGCTTGACGGTGAGTCCTTCATTAGCAGTTTGTTCAATGTAGGAAAAGATGGACGATGCTTTTCAATTGGGAAGCTTTCTGAACCTGGAGAATTCTTTCCATCAAATGCAAAGTCATCTCCACTTGAATAATTGCTAATCACAGAGCCTATGTGCTCGTGTCTAAATGAACCTTGTGGTGACGATAACGACTCGCTGTGTTTATGAGGAGATGACGACCGAATAGAGACACCGGACCCAGAAGCGGTAGCAATAGGAGAAACTGGTCTCTTGAAAGGACTAGATTGATTACCCAGATTCGCTCCACTGAACGAAAAGCCTCTAGATCTGGACAAAGGAGTGGATTCTGATGAAGAAGACGAGAAACTATTGCGATGTTCTAAATGTTCGTTCTTCAATCTGTTGATAACATCCTTGTTTTGCTTTTCCAAAACATTTAGGTTTCTAAAATGGAATGATCCGAATTCACTAGGGTCTGCTAGCCTGCTGGATCTTCTTTCTTTCTTTATTGGATTTCCAGCTCCGGGAACCAAAAGTGAAGATGAGGAAGAAGATGATTCATTTCCTAATGATGGGGAGCCCAATTCTGTTGTAGATCCAGTATTTCCTTTGATGGTCATAACATTGTGCGAATATTGCCTTTCTTCATCAGAATCTTCCTTGGGAAACTGGGCCAAATCTGCTCCACGCAAATCAAAATAATCGGTAGATTCAGGATCTTCAAGCTGGGGAACGAATGATGCTTCCTCTTCAAATAATATCTCCCAATTAACTCCTCTGAAATATTTATGTTGTTTGATTTCATCGGCACCGTTGTACCCTAATCTTTCCTCTGGGTTCAAATTTAGCAATTTCTTAATGAGATCTTTAGCTTCGGGAGAGCAGTACTCCTTTTCCTCTTCTGGAGACAATGGTGGCCAATCAATTGCACCTTTCAAAATGTTAATAAAAACTTTTGCAGGTGTATCCGCGTGAAATGGAGGGTAACCATAGAGGAATTCAAACAAAATACAACCAAGAGACCACCAATCGGATGCCTCACTTTGTCCCACACCTCTAATAGTTTCAGGTGCCAAATAGTCTGGTGTTCCAACGAACTTTTTGAACTCGTTGCTATTTTCACTGAGAGGATCAAACAACGCATAGCTTGTGATGTTGGTATTCTGATTTTGAGATGGACTGACTTGAAAATCATCCTCTACAATTGCAAAGGAAGATTCAGAAAAGGTCCTCTGCATCACTGGCTTTAGCAATGGAGATTCGAGTCCGCTTGAGTTGGAACCAGACCTATTTCCCTTGAACATTGAAGACGTTCTATGCGACAACAAAGGGGCTGCCGGAGCTGATGGTGGTCCTTGTTGTGTAAACGATTCCATGAATGACAATGAGGGCGACCCCGCTGGACCAGCTGCTGTCGATTGACTGATGCTTGAACTCTTGGTATTTTCCACAGTTGGAGATAATGAAAATGGTGTGACAGAACTAGTTCTTTTGTGAAATGATTCTGATAATGGTGACTCAAATCCAAGTCCAGATACATTTGACAAGGGGCTCTGCTGAGCTGGGTTTTGATTTATACTTTTTCTGAAAAGTTCAATCGGGTGTTCATTGCTACTGCTTTTTCTTCTGGAGTTGGCCTGTCTGCCAACAACACCAATTCTTGATAAACCAAAATCTGTCAATTTCAAGTGACCTTTGCTATCGATCAACAAGTTGTCCGGCTTCAAATCTCTATGAATGATCCCTCTATTATGTAAATCATCCACTCCAACAATGACTTCAGCAATATATCTTTTAGCCCAACTATCTCCTAAAGTTCCAAGAGTCTTCACTAACGTTGCGCAATCTCCTCCATTCAAATATTCCATAACCAAGTACAAATAATCTTTAGACTGAAAACTGCTGTACAATTGAGCAACATAAGGCGAGTCAGTTTGCTTCATCATCACTGCACGTTCGGATTTGACATTCAAAATTTGATTCTTGGCAATCATGTCCCTCTTCTTTAAGCACTTTATCGCAACGTAATCTCCGGTTAGCTTTCTTTTGGCTAAGAAGACAGAACCAAATGCACCTTTACTAATTGGTTTTACCACTTCGTAGTCTCTGATTCCACCACCACTAGGTTTGCTTGAAGGAGTTGTTGATACAAGTAATGGAGAAAGAGGTGGTTTTGATATTGAATTTCGATGCTGTCCTGAAAAATTGGGAGGAACAATGCTTCCACCAGAGCTGGTTCTTTTTTCCAGATATAAAATATTGTCATGATTAGAAGAATCAGAATTCACAATTGAAGGAGACGTGTGTGGGGTATTGTTTTCAAGCCTGTTGATGTTTCTTTGGAATGAAGAAAGATTTTGCTTTTCCACATATGGCGCAGGAGACAAATGCCTTCTTGGCAAAGAAAATGATGAACTATGTGATAAAACATGAGGCGGGTTTGCGAATGCTGCATCCTTGTCTGATAACTTCTTAGAGAGCTCCAAATCTTGCAAGTTTTCTACCAACTCATTGGAGCCGAACCTTGAATTACTGATCGAAAGGGAGGACTTCGAGCTCGTCAAGCTACTTCTACCTAACCTCTCTGAAGTTCTGCCTCTTAGCAAGATATCTTTCGGTGTGATTGATTTCATCTCGTCGTCTTTGAAATATGGCTCTTGTAGCAATCCACTAGGTGGACTTTTTGACTTCGATGGTTGCGGTGAAATGATTCCTGACTTATGTTGACCTAAATGAATTAAATCTGGCGTTAAATGATCTTGAGAACCAAAATTATTCTTTTCGTCGTTACTGCCTAAATCAGATGCACTGTTTCGTGGAGTGCTATTTGAATTGAACTCCTTGAGCATAGTTTGTTCCTTGATTTTAGATATTGTGTCCTTCACTGTTTTCAATACTAATACGTCCACCTCTTTCTTAAGCTTGTTGAAGTATTGAGTAACGGAAGCTAATCTTGATAGTAAATCAACCTTCTCGTTAATTAATTTTCTTGTGTCTTCAACTAACAACTTGATTGCAGGATCCGAAGTTTCAAAAATCTTCCAATTAATCACACAGTTTATAGCATATTCTGATTTTGGTGAAAATTCCAACTCGCCATTCTTGTTGGTTTCAGCAGGATTTATCGATAAAGCCTCGTTACATAACTCCATTAATTTTTGCAAGATATTAAAAGGAAAACGCCTCGTTGTAATCATAGGATTGTTAGCTTGGAAATTTTTGGTCAAAACTTGGTTTGCAAGTTTGGGCACACCCTCATTTGTCATGCTAGGTAGTGGCATTCCCTTATATTCATTGATTAGGTTGCTAGTAACTGAAGAACCGTCTTCGGATAATTTTGATGAAAGCAGGGTCGTTGATAATGAAGAGATCGACAATAGAGGGCTTGTACTTGATGGACTGCCAGGAATTTGTGGAGATTGCAGCTGGGCTGGTGTTCCGCCTTGTGACCCTTGAGGTGATGTTGGGTGCAAGTAAAATAACAAGCTATCGTATATCCTCTTTATCAACGTAGCATGTTCATCTATTATATCGTGACATGACTGAAGATCCTCCCCAACTCTATGCTCCACTATACAAATTTCAGAATGCTTCTCTATGAACCAAGCTGGAACGTTGGTCTCACAAATTCGACACAAAATCATTTTCGGTTGTGGTGTTGCTTCCTCGTCTATTATCCCTTGCTCTTTTAGGCTCACCAAGTATCCCTCAAAAATTTCCGATCCAAAACCTAGTAGATCAATCAAATTTTCTGGCAATGTTAAATCTAGATCGATTTGCACGAAAGGCTTGATGGTCCACATTGAGTGTGTTGGAAGGTTGGTTTTAGAGTCGTGGATCAAGATTCCCTGTGCTTCTAATTCCACAATAGCACCGTTATTAGATAGTTTGGAAGAGAGTGTGCTATCGTCAGAATCGTAGTCCCTCTTTGCATTTTGCACTAAATCTTCGGGGACAAAATCATCACGACTTATTTGTTCCAATACCGTTGGTTCAGTATCAAGGTCTTCAATAGAATGTTGAGAAGTATCTCCGCTCGAGTGATGCTCCTCTACCCCTGTTGTGTCATTTGTCGCAGTAATAAACTTGACCTTATACGAGCAGTCGTCCTTCACCATCTGTTCAATCGCTTGGTTGAACACTAACAGGTCATTTTCGTTATTTCCAATGATAATATTTGCTATCGGCTTATGCAATAGTTTCTTAATTTTTGTTCCAACAATGTACTCCCAGTTTTTACTAAGGTAGCTCACGTTGCCATCAAGGTCTAATTCCATTACAATTGTGGGATTGTCCGAAGAAGCGAGCTTAAGATCTATTTGCTCTTCCACTGATTTGAAAAGATCATTCTCGACTTGAAGGTTTTCTGGGGTTGGAAAGGTGAATGACTCAATGCTTTTTGACACTTGAAGATGATGTATTGGATCGGATATTGACAGGGAGGCATTGGGGATTTCACGAGGAGATACTGAACGCTCCACATCAAAGTGCTGTTTTATGGTTTCAAATGTGGGTCTATGGAAAAGGCTGTTGCTGGATTCATCAAAACTATCGTCGCCCTCACGGTTGGAGGGGATGGAGCATATACTAGCATTAGGTTCAAAAGTCTTGGAAGTTACTTGCTTAGGAGGTACTTGACCATGCTCTCCAGAAAATCTGTCGTTTGACATTGTAATTTCTCGTGCTTGCTTCGTATCTATCTCATTTCCTCGTATAGTAGGTATATCCATATCGCTTAAATAGATAGTTGCTCAGACGGAAGACGGTCCGCCCTTAAAAAGATATGGTAGAGTCCTAGGACAGATCTAACCAGAAAGGTATAACCAATAGATGGAATTGCAGGTTTCAGATAAGATGCCCTTTTAACTGTTAATTTATGCTGTGCTCCACTTTATTGTGATGTTACTTAAGTCACTGTATGGTATATGCACTACTTTTGACGATAAGAAATATGTGGTCTAATGCAATATTAATTACTCAAATAATCGGCATAGACTGGCACTATTCCGTCTTCGTCTAGATGGGACACGATCTGGTGTTGTCATTTCACTTTTTCTTTTGCAACATCAATGCAATTTCTGGATCGACTCTCCCACCATTTTTAGATACTTCCTACTAGATGAATGAATAAATACTAGAACAAACCGTTCTAGCAGACATTTCATATTACCAAAATATAAAGTAAGTTGAGAATATCCGTTGGCAATAGCCGTCGGCTGGATGTTATTGTTGGAAAAACATCCGGGTTTTCAGGTTGAAGAATTGAAAGATACTTTTTTTTTAGCATTCCAAAAAACAATTCACAGAGTTGGATCTGGAATAAGGACATAAGCGTCGTAATCTATGTTCATACGGGTCATTAAAAGTTGGATTTTAAGATCCTGTCGAGGGCGTGAGTCATCAATAAAAAAAAAACGTCCTCTGAGTTCGAAATATAGCCTGGTTGGCTCTAAAACGAACTTTGCCACGAAGCAGCGAGCAACATGACGATCTTCATGCAATTAGTGTATGCAAGATCTGACCTGGCAAATGAATGTCAGGTTTGCTGGGCAGCATAACCGCCTAGTTAGTGTATTGAAAAACCGGCTTAGAATCCAAAATCGATCTCTTCTTGATAGATTCTAATAACTGGCTGTTCTTCTGTTCGTTCTGTTCCAAAATCAAGTTTTTCAAGCATTTGTTTTCCATCTCCAAAGTCTTCAACTTCTTTTCCAAAGAAGTGAGTCTTTCTTGTAACTCTTTTGACTTCTTCTCCATTTCTTGCTCTTTCAACTTTTTCTTGACTCTGAAACGGGCGGAGGCGGCAGTGTTTCTCTTTCTCTTATCCGAAACGGCAGAAGAGCCGACGGGAGAAGAGCCTTCGTTCAAGGGAGACTCTGCCACAGGTTCTGGCAAGTTCAAGAAGTCAAGCGATAAGTCCGGTTCGGACTTCACAGAAGCAACCTGGGAGGTATGGTAGGGTTGTCCAGCTGGGGCTTGACTCACGACTTGACCCACAGGCTTCAACTTGGAGAAAGCGTCCAAGTTGAAGAACTCGGCTTGCGAATACAAGTCCAAGTCGCTGTGACTCATTCCATCACTAAGTGATGGTGATTGATCAAAATCAAGATTTAAGTCGTTTAGAAACTCGTTGGCCTGGAAGTTCATCTCACTTGTGATGGTAAGCTTGTTGTGTTTAGATTAGCTATCCACTAACGAGTTTTTTAGGGGTTCTCTCAAAGGACAAATTTGTGTGCGAGTCGATCGCATTCGAAAAGCGTAGGTTTTATAAGTTTGCCGCTTATTAGAGAGAAAAAAAATTTTCCTTGACTCACTTGTTCTGCGCACAAAAACGTTGCAGCAATAATTAATCAGCGGCACCGGTGTAGGCACAAGCACATAACCCAGCGGCTTACTAAACGGGCCCGCCGATCTACCGCTCTGCCATGTGCGAACCGTTGCCGTGGGATTGTTGGCTGCTAACGGTGGTGATGACAACCTCCGTTCCCAACAAGAAGCCCACAAAAGCATCTTGCTTAGGGGCACATACTCTGAGTCTGTGGAGCCGGCACCCACGTTCCAAGGGGAATTGACCGATGTTTCCGGACCATCTACTCCACTACTCTGCCGCGTGGTGTGTCTGCGAGAATACTGTTGGCAGGCCTGTGGGCGGTGCGGTGCGGCTCGAGCAGGTGGGAACGAAACCGGCCGGCGGACGGTACTTCCGTTTTAGGAAGGTAGCAGGCCGCGCTTTATCCCGACCAATAAGGGCTAGGGATTAGCACAGGTGGAGGAGCATGCTAGATCCTAATGTGCGGACCCTTGTGTTGTGCTCCTATTCGAGCGGTTGTCGGCTGTAACGGCTTTGTTAGGAGCCGCCAGGGTGGTGGCTTTGGCTCTGATGTTTAGGGCAACGACGACTGCTTTGACACGATGCCTACCTGCAACAGCAGTCCTGTGTTTCAAAAGGGGTCTAGAAATAGTTCGCACCAAGGGGGACCGGACGTTGCAACTTGAAACAAAGGTAGGTCTGCTTGTACTTCTGTCTTGTCTAGTTCCTCCGTAAGTCTGGCGCTTTTTTGCGCTTCCATATACTTCGTTCTGTGTAACTCCGATGGACCAGTTTCTGCGTGGGTTGAATAAAGTTTTGACAGCTGCTCCTAGATCACTATTTGTGTCTCTTAAATTCCTATATTACAAGCAGTTATGTACAAGCTATTTCTTATGTCTCTTGATGAAGCCATCGGCGCCGTCTTTTCTTCTCAACACCTGGGCCTCGAGTTTGCGTGCAGATTCCTTGGTTCTACTTTGAACCTGGTCGTCAAAACTCTCCTTTTGCAGACGAATCCACTCTCCAATAGTCTCTGGCTGTTTCTTGCCTGGAACTGGCTGGTTGATTACCGTAGGTGGCAACTTCATCAACTTACGGAAGGACTTGTTACGCAAAATAAAGGTTTGCACCACAGAACAAAAGGAGTTCACCGCAACGTAAACCATGACAGATGCGTAGAAGTCCTTGGTTATAACGATAGATAACAATGGCAAGAACATGAGTACCTTTTTCATTGGCGCAGCCATGGCTTGCTGGCCAGTTTCACCTCCCATACGAACAATTCCCAAAATCAAAGCAGCAGAAATTCCATGCAACCCCAAGTAAGGATCAACCTGGCACAAATTCTCGAACCATGCATATCCCTCCGTAGCAAACCCGTCCACCGGATACGCAGACATCTTTCTCAATGCCTGGAAAAATCCGTAGGCGACAGGCAATTGCAACATGGGGTAGATTTGCTTAAACATCTTAATGTCGTTATCTTTCATCAATTTCTTTCTCTCCTGTATCAACAAGTACTTTTCTTGGTTTGTTTCGGACCTCTTCAAGTCACGCAATATCTCATCCATTTTAGGTTTGACTTTTGCAAGCTTAGCTCCGTTGGCTGATGCAGACATGTATAATGGGAAAAGAAACACCCTGGCAATGACTGTGGCAATAGCTATAGTTCCCCACCACGGTAATCCACTGAAAATGTGTACCGCTTCAAGATACCGTTCCATTAATGCTGTAGGTCCCCAACCCTGTGCCATACCAATGGAATCTAAATATCCCCAGTCACGAGAGCTCAAATTAGAAACTACCTTTTCTACCTCTGGTAAATCTTCGAATGAAATCAATTTCTCCTGAACTTCGGACTTTACTTCGCTGGTAGTTGAATTAAATCGAATGCTTGATCTTTGGAATGGATTGGAAGTTCGTCCTGTAGAGCCTAAAGTTTGCAAGGGCAATCCAGCAAGCGCTCTAGGCGCTTTCGAAAAGCTCCTCGTAGCTCGAAGTGAGTTGTACAATCCTATCTTCAACATTGTTCCCCACAGAACCTGGCCGTTACTTGGTTCTCCAAGTCTGAAAAATTTTAGACGCTGCTGATTCTGCTTACGTAACATGGTACACATCGGTTCCTCAATTGCAAGAATGGCTTGATACTTCAGAGCATTTAGGATGCTACGAAGAGCAAAGGGTCCACTCTTGCGGGAGACTTATCTGCTCAATAATCGACTATGGGATAGTTCAACTTCAGTACCTTTTGCCTTTCAGAGACACCTCAATATTAGTGGACGGATCTATAGGTCTAAGATTTGCACCAAATCCGGCCAAGCCATACTTTGTAAGAAAGTTTTGAAAGTGAAGGGGTTCTCCAGATCAACAAGTACGATACCTTTTCCTTCAGAATATGAGGACCATCGAAGTATTGAAGCGAATCAAATTTTACATGCATTACTACAAACTCCAATCAGCAACGAACGCATAATTTATACCCACATTTCTAGGCATATTCGTACTACAAGACTTGATAATGGGTTGCTTGAAGTCACAATATACAATTTGCTTCAAAATGATAATATGCTAGCTGCAACGACATTGATCCACATTATTATGCATTCGAATCGCGAGATCAAGTTGTCCAATGAGCTATGGACTCTATTTGTTGAAAAATCGTGCTCCATGGCAAACCACCAGGGAGCAGTTTTGATTTATCACCATCTTATTGATCCATTGAGCTCTTACTCTGATGAAGACATATCAGTGTATAACCATGAGGGAGCTGATATTCCGTTTCTCTTGTCACCACATGCATTGGAGAGACTTTCAGTCGTTTTTCAACATTCCAAGGACTACTTTAGAATAAGCGGGTTATTGGGCTATTTCAAAAGGTTCTATTCATATATTGGTCATAAGAAGACCTATAAGACATTGAAATTTGCATTAGTTGAAGCCTATAGCGCTGCTGACAATCTTTCGGGTGCCCTCTTGGCTTTTAAGGATCTCTCTTTCTCTTTTAGAGGGCACATTAATATCAGAAACTTGTCGAAGATAAATCAAATGCAAAATATTTCTGTCTTTACCAACTATGTGTGGAGGAGAGAGAACATAAAATCCAACGCACATACATACTCTGATGATTTCGAACCTGACTTGAAATCATTCACAGACAGACAACAAGAAGGAACAATCAAGGATTTGGGGCTTGAAATGTATCAGCCTATAGTCGACCGGAATGTGTACACATCTCCAAACTCTCCCTTTATGCCCATATTGAATGGGACTTTGCATACCACGGATCTCCCATACCTCGAGACCTTAATTTCTAACAACATTGAACAAATTATTGAAAAGGACCAAGGAGCCTTGAGCACAATACCAATGATTTTATCAACGCATTACATGCTTCATATTTTTGTTATCAAAAGTTTTTGCAAATATTTCAAGTTTAAGGAGGCACTTCTGATCATGTTAAGACTACCTAGCGTTTACCCTTATGTTGACCGGTGCCTCTTGATTAGGGAGGAAAACTATGTTAATATATTATATCATATTAAAGAAAACATAGAAGTTCTGCCTCAAGATGAGGTTGCCTTAAGATCGAATGTCAAAGAAGCGATGCAACACTATACCGAATTGATGCAAAGAGGAAAATCACCAGCATCCGTCAAGATTTACACACAGTTACTAAAAACCATCTTGTCTTTTCCATCCTGTACAATAGATGACATCAAAGAATGCTTAGATGCCTATGATCAACGAAAACCTCGCTCGGGTTTCCTTATTCTTTTGGATGATGTGGAATACGAAAAAACTCGTAGTTTACTTCATTCCATCTCAGACGGTGAAAAGTACTTTAATATAATCCATAGATTGTAAATATTATTCTTGTATATATATAATGCAGTTGCCAACTATCAGAATTATGTATCCTTCCTGGGATCTGGCATTTTATGAATCTTAACATCCTCATTATCCAAATCACCAATCACTGCAATATCTTGTGGGGTAATGAAAATGTTTTGAGATTTAGGATATTGTCTCAACTCATGTAGAAGCAACTTAATACTGATAGATCTATTCACGGAATCCATAAACACATCAAACTCATCAAGTCCGCGAATACGAGAATTCATTACTTTCCAAATTGAAAGCAAGAGCGCAATCTGGGCAAAACTCTTTTCACCTCCGGATAATGAATCCATTGTTCTCGGTTTGTCGTCGTTACGAGTTTGCGCCAACATAATTAACCTCTTGTTTTCGTAATCGAAAGTTAACTTTCCTTTGAATCCTCTCAATTCTAAGGCATTCTCGAAGAGTCTGCAAGCATCCTGGACATTATGCAAAAATGTTGTATGGAACGTATTGAACCTAACATTTAGTGCTGAATTGGTATCATTCGATGCTTTACTAAGCTCTTCGACCGTTCGATTTGTCAAGTCTCGCTTTTCTTTGGCCTGCATAAGCTCAAGTTGTACTTCTGCAAGTGGTCTACCTACCTGTTCTTCGGCTTGTCTTACTTGCCTTTGAAGGTCTTCATATTCTTTTTGAATAGACTGTTGGGTGTCACTTTCACCAATGGTCACATCTGTCTGGTCACACTTGGATTCAGCAATTTCGATGACCTCATTAAGCTTCGAATGTGCCAACTCAACCTTCTGTTCCAATTCGGCGATATATGACTTTTTTCGGTCGATTTCGACTTCAAAATTCTTGACATTAGAACTGACTTCCGAAAGTTCCACCTCCAAATTCGCAATCCTGTTCTGAAGGTCATCATTTCGAGACTGTGCGTCTTTCAATTCAACCTCAGCTTTATTCGCTTCTGATTTCAACGCTTCTATTCTTTCTATCTTTTGTTTGTAATCATGGACTAATGAAGTTTTCACGTTGTCAATTGTCTTTACCTGGGAGTACAAATCTTCGATTTCAGTTTTTAACGCTTCAATTTTGGCGAAGTCACCATTCTCATTCAATTTAATGTCAACTTTGCGGATTTCTTTCGTTGTGCGATCCAAGCTTTGAGTTATCGAAAGAAGCTTATTTTTACAATTTTCAATCACGCTGGCCCTATTGCTCATGATGCTCCTCCTTACTCGTGCTAAACTTTCAAGGTTTCCTCTTTCCTCTGAGATTTGTTCTTCAATGTCCGCTAATTCTCTTGCATTCGACACGGACCCTGTGGAAAACTTTGCAAGGTCATTTGAGTAGTAAATTGGATCCACCCTTAAAGTACCATTTGTTATACTAGTTCTTTGACCTGAATTCTTCTGATGCAAAGAGAACACGCTCATTAGATTTGGAATATTTTGGCGGACAATATCATCCGCATGAGAATAATTTTTGGCAATAACAAACTTCTCTATTGTGTTAGCGTCGACAAGAGTATACAAGACGTTATCGTTCGAAGTTGAAACCATATCAAGGAACGTTATGTTATCTCGTACTCTTCCTCTTTCAAAATTGAACATTTCGAATTTTCTGACAATAACATTCTTGTTTGTCTTATTTTTACGAAGTATGTTAGAAAGTATCTTTCTGTCATGCTCGTCACAAACCAAGAATGAGTCTAAAGTTTTTCCCAAAACCGTATTTAATAGAGGTTTCCATGATGAGTATTGTTGCTTGACCTCGACATATGACCCGATGGGGCCAATTGGTTGCTTGTGCCAATCCTTGCACAGTTTGATTTCATTCAATACCGTATTGATATCTCTTCCCCAAGCTGCATATTTGTCTTTCTGAGATACCAACAATGCCTGTTTTCTCCTCTCCAAAGAATTGATATTCTGGTTACATTGAGATATTTCATCATCGGTTTCAGCCAATTTTGGAACTTCTGAACTCTCGAGCTGGGACAATTCCTCTTTAGTGGCTATTTTGTCAGTTTTAAAAGATCTTTCGTTTGCCTGGAGTTCTTCTAGCCTCATTTTCAATGCATCCTTCGACTGACCGTTTAGTTCGTCAATTCTACGAAGCTCTGCCTCGATTTCCTTCTTTGCATTTTTTATTCTTTCTTTGTGGGATTTTGCTTCCTCAGTTCGGCTTCGGATTTCATTCGCCGTAGTACTCATTCTTGTTTTAATATCTGTATGCGTGGTGACTAGACCGTTATAATGTCCCTTGCATTTCAAAACCTCGGTTTGGATTCCTTCGTACTTCTCTTCAAGATTTGCTTTCTCTGAGGCTAATTGGACTTCCTTGTCCTTGGACTTCTTAATTTTATTAGTCGTCTCTTCAACTTCGATTTTGGCGTCTTCTAACTTTTGTTCGTATAACTTGACCTTTTGTTCCATTGCATGAACATTATACCAGTATATTTTTCCATGAATCACTTGGAGCTTTCTGCGAAGGTAATCGGACTCTCTGTAGCGATCATAAACAGTTTTCGCCTCCTCGTAATTGCGGCGAAACACCGCAGCTTGTTTTTTTATTTGCTTCAATTTCGTCTCAACGTCTTGTACATTTGAAACTGTCTTTTGGAAATTTCTAAAAATCTCAGCAATATATGCACCTTCCATAAAGTATTCATACTTCGTTTGATCTGAACTTGATGTAATAAATTCACGAGCTTTGTCTTGTGATAAAAAAGCCAACGGATTATCTATAGTTATATTGAACTTGTGCAAAATTTCATCAAGAACTGCTTTTTTCGTTGATACAACTTTTCCCAGGCTACTCTTGATGGCATATGAATTGGTTCCATTTCTTTGTATTTTCCTTTCAATAATGATCCTATTTCCAAATTCTTCCTGTTGAAATGCCTGAGGTCCCTCATTGAGAAATACAATCGATGTCCGAGCCGTCGTCTTTCCATCTTTTATCATATCTTTAATAGATGATCCTCTGTTGGTGTCTGTTGCCTTAGCTCCAAGTCCCACCAGTATTCCTGTTAAGATGGCACTTTTGCCTGAACCGTTGCTCCCAATAATGAAGTTTATTTGGGGACCCAATTCTAATTCGAAGGAGTCGTGGCACATGAAGTTCTTTAACACAATCTTCTCTATTACACCTGCCTTGGCCAGTTCTGTGCTTTCTATTATTTCTTCCTCATCTGATGACTGTTCTTCCTCGGAATCTTCCTCGGACTCACTATCTGATCCCTTGGATTGCCTCTTGAGTCGCTGAGACATGAACGATTCAATAGACACCTGACCCTAGTGGTTAGTTGAGTTCCATTTCTTATTTTGATTTCACAGTATTTGCTGATTCCGTCAATCATTATTGCAAACAGCTCCCCAGTTGGCCACACTCAATACTTACATGTATATTGAAGTCATCTGGTTCGTCTAGTGCACTTGCGGTTCGTTTGATGCCGCTGACAACAGACATGCTTGCTTCAGATCAGCTCAAGCAATTTCTGTGTTCACTACGCGTTTGCACATAAATTTACAGGGTATCGCGAAACCAAATACTAGTGTAACAAATGCTGCGAAGTTGGTAGACTATATGCAAATGTTGAGATTTACCATTCCTCGTGTTTATCAAGGTGATGTCCTTTAAATCAACTAGATTGAGTTCAATTGTTCCCTCTGATGAGTTCTTTCTTCGATTAGTAGAAGCAGAATATTCGGATTTCAATGATACCCCCTTCCATATTTTACAATTGAGAAATCTAGAGGTCTAGCAACCCTCCAATATTGAAATAAAGTCCCAGTAATCCATTATTTTCTCAGTTCACCACTGAATCAGAGAACTAGTTAGTTTCGACTCCAACATCATAGGAATTTCCCAAGTTGATTCCTTCAGAACCTCAGACCTTTGAATACGCAGCTTTCTCATCCACTCGCTAGCGATTACTGATCTGAGAGGTATAAGAGAGCTAATTGACCATCCGAAAATGGACGGCGAGAATTCCACTCATGAAGCGGCACCGTGCATGTCAGGGGCTCCGCGGACATCCGCAGCCGAGGGAAGATAAGCGTTGCGAAAAATAAACCAAAAAAATCTTCGAGTTGGCGACATGTGAGAAGAGCTCGTCACGATGGCTTCAAGATTGACCAATTGGCATCTGAGGCATTATGTTCGATATATATTTATACTTCAATTGAGAGGCTTGGAGGGCCACGCCAAATGGCACTCTGCAAATTCTTCCGAATTCGCAACCTACAAAAGGATGGAGAGGTGTGAATAAGTAAAACGACAGTTAATGGATACAAATCAGGATGTTCAGTTTATCTCCAATATCTTGTTCCGTTCTCATTTAGGTCACAACTGATTGTGATGGGGGAACCGTTGGAACGAGGGCTCAAAACAGCGATGAGTGTTTATGTGTGACAGAAACTTTTTTGTGCCCACGCAGATAAGGCATGTTGCCGTTTTCTGCATTTGAACAACATGCAAACGTTTTGAGATGCGCCTTCTGGCAGTCGTAATTGTAATAAACCGTAGGAGTCAAAGCTTCACAATAGGCAAATCATCGTGAGGCAATGGATTTATATAAAATGTAGCATATTTTCCTCTTCAATAGTCATCACAAATGAGATTTTCCAACATCGCACTTTTTGCCTTGGCAGCAGTTTGCTCCTGTCAACCATTGAAGAGGGAGGTAAACGAGACTTACTTGGTCAACGAGGTCCAGTCTTCTGACAAGAATGCCCTAGAATCAAGCTATGGTAAGCCTTTCGCCATTTACCAACCCAAGGCTTTCATCGTCTCCATGTTCTCCTTAGAGAGGGACCCTTGGCTCGAGACCCTTGATCTTGTGCATAACTTGACACTTCCAGGATTGTCTCCAGAATACCCTACTCTTCATTGCTCCACCAACTACACCATTTGCCAAATCACCACTGGTGAGGGTGAAATCAATGCCGCTGCCACTATTACTGCTTTGACATTGAATCCTCTCTTCGATTTGTCCAAGACGTATTTCATGATCGCAGGTATCGCGGGCGGCCATCCTAACTACACAACCATTGGTGGTGTCACTTTCGCTAAATATGCTGTTCAAGTCGGTTTGGAGTACGAAGTTGACTACACTGAATACATCAAGACCAACTCTAATTGGACTTCTGGCTACTACGCCTACGGCACCAAGGGTCAAGGTCAATACCCTGGAAACGTTTATGGCTCCGAGGTGTTTGAAGTCAATGAGCAATTGAGAGATCGTGCAGTGGAATTGGCTTTGTCTGCTCAATTGAACAACGGAACTGAGCAAAACGCAAAGTTCAGATCTTTGTACAACCAAACTGCTGCCCGTGCTTTGCCAACCATTTCCAAGTGTGACGTCCTTACTTCCGATGTCTACTTTTATGGCGAAGCCTTGAATAACTACTTCTCCGAGTTTGCTTCCATGATGACCAACGGAAGCGCCGAATATTGTTCTACTGCTCAAGAAGATAATGCTTCTTTGGAGGCGCTTGTCAGAGCTCAGAAGTTTGGTCTTGTCGATTACGACAGAATTGTCGTCATGAGAACTATTTCCGACTTTGCTTTCCCACCACCATCCTTGAGTAATAATACAGTTGGCTTCTTTAACAGTGCAGACCAAGGAGGAATTAGTGCTTCTTTGGATAACTTGGTCAACGCCGGACTTCCTTTCGTTCACGATATCCTTCAAAACTGGGACAAGGTTTACAAGTCTGGTTCTAAGTACAAGTCTAAGAATTACATTGGAGACATCTATGGAACCTTGGGCGGAACTCCCGACTTCGGAAAGCCTTCATTTGCTGTGGCCTAGTGAAGGCCATATATCTTTCCTCTCATGCTTCATTATTCCGTATTAACAACCCGTAAATGAATGCCTAATTACAGGGCATATCTTCAAATTTCTGTATGTTTATAAAAATATATACTTGATATATTGAAGTGAATGGTGAGAATTGGTAAAATCAGCAATTCAGTGGAAAGAATAAGATCAAAAATAAAAATGATTAAAATAAAATAAAATATGAAGTGATACCAATTCCTCCGCAATGGCACGCTAGGCCGGGTGATCATTCAAATCGGAGGATGTAATGTCTGGTTCTGGAAGCTGTTCATTAGGGGTTTCATTTTCAAACACATAATCGTAGTTTACGATCAACTTCTCCAAAATAGAGTTCATAAAACCAAAGTTGTTGACTAAAGAGTCCAAGCTGCTCGCTTCCGTGAATGCTGGCCCGATTACGGTCGCTAAGTTCGATGGTGTCATTTTGTTCACATCGCTGAACTGTGCAATCTTTCTCAAATGATCTGATAATGCACGAAGGGTATGATAATTAACCATTGGCAATAATTTCAATGTTTCTTTGTACAGCTCGATGATGGTCATTTCATCTGCTTGTTCTTCAGCGTGTTGTTGTTTCAATGCAAAGAATGTGTTGATTGCCTTATCAGTCATAAGAGCATCTGGTAGCTCTCTGAAATAAGACTTGACCACGCTTGTCAAAGTATGGACATCGTATCCTCTTTCGTTGAAATTTAAAGTACCAGTTTTGTCAATTATAGATTTAACATTGGTTAACTCACTGATGGAGGAACTGATTCTGTAAATACCAACATCCTTTAACCCTTCCTTCTCGATTTCTTCAAAAATCAAAGTCAAGATACTTGGCACAAGCCTTTGGTCCCTGTTACAGACAACGCCAATTGGAATACCAAAAGTTGTATTGGTATGATTAGCCTTCAAGTTGATTGATCTTGAGTAGAACCAGTGCCTGTTCGCATAATTCAATTTAAGCAACCAGTCATTCCATTCATTTTCACTAGTAGCCTGGAAAAAATAATCCAGGTTGGAAGTTTCTGAGTCAATAATGAAACACAAAGGTAACAAATAAGCTGGGAATAACTTGATGTTACGCAAAGGTATTATCAATGATGGCTTCTGCTTGGGATCTGAATGACTTTCTATGGAAGGCAATTCCTTAACCGAGATTATCCTCTCTGAGGCCGAACCGGATAATCCAGACACGTTCAACGAAAATGGGCGCGTCTTGCTAAACAATCCACTAATCTTAAATCTGGAACTGGAATTGGACTTATAGGATAATGATTGTCTTCTCAAAGATGTTGCTGATGATTTCTTGTTTAGCTGCAGGCTCGCGTTTGAATTGGATAAAGAAGTTGATCCAATAGAGGTACCACCTTGTGAAGATCCATTGATTGGGTTCACATTACCACTTCCGGAATAAGCATTCTGGAGATAAGTACTCTTGGCATCGCGTAAAGTCTTCTTTTTGTTCTCTAATATCAATAGCTTGTGTTGGTCATGCAAGACTGCCCTAAACAACTTGGTTTTGTCTTTCTCTAAGAATGTAAACTCTCTGAGACTTTGATTGTTCACTAATGTCTCGTCCAACTTGAGTAAGAAGTCGAACTCCCTAGTTTCGTGATAGTTGTTTTCGTGAGAATCATTTGTAGTATCATCTTCAATACTCAATTCCTTTATCAATTTGAAAATTAGGTATCTCTTGTTAAAATTGATATTTCCTTTGTGGAAACTAGGGCATTTGTTCGTCTCAATTAAGTTTTCAATTATCCAACAAAAGCATGGTAGCAATGGTTCAAAACTTTGCAAGTCACTAACCTTCAAATTCACTGGAAGTAACAGATTCAAGTCGTCATAAACCACACTAGAATTAGTATCATCATTGTTTAAGAAGTTTGCTGCCTTAATCCACAAATCGGTAAAAAGTCTACTCTCCGGAGAGTAAATTACGTTGGTCACTGCTGTCTCAATACACGATGGAATACTATCACTGCCTCCCTCAAAAACAAATTGGTTTTCACCCATTTTGAGCTTAGAGATCTTCACCATTATTAACAATGTTTTCATTCTGTCCAAGCGTTCATCCACCGTTATATTCAAATCAGTGAGCTGAATCAAGAGATAGCTTCTGAACTTGAAGTAAAGCTTGAATAATTTGCGGAACACTAATGGAAACTTCTTGAAAACAAGCTGCTTTTCACTGGGATCTTGCAAAGACTCAAAGTAGTTGAATATATTAGAGATGATCATATGCTCGTCACTAACATTGCTCTTCTGCAAATTGAACTCCAAAAGTGCATTATTTTCAAAGGAGTGCTCTAAAATTTTGAAGACTTTATCCCAGTCTTCTGCTCTAATACCCCTGTAGAAAACAGCCAAAAATTTGTTAAACTTGAGCAAGAACTTCTCAATCTTGATCACATTCTTGTGCCCAGGAAGATTTCGATTCATGGGAACCTCATGTAACGAGTTACTGAATCTGAATTCATTGATCAAATATTCATCAAATTTCAGTATTTCGATTGGTCTGTAAGTCTTTTTGACGAACAACTTTTTCAATTTCTTGTAGTAATTCACCAAGCTTTCAAATGATTTTTCCAAACTTGAGTCAATTTTATTAGAGTTGTACCATTGCAATATTTCATTGCTAAATAATTTGAGAAGTTTGATCAAAATCTTTTTATTGCCTAAATCGAGGGAAAAATTGGCATAGAAATTGTTGATCAACACTATCAATACCTTCAAAATGTTGATTTGGATTTTGAGCAACAATTCATAGTCAACATCTCCTAGTTCATTCAAATCAACTTCGCCATCCAAGGACCAATTTGGAAACTCCGTCAGCAATTGCTGACGAGGCGTTTCCCCATTTTCCACAACTCTAATATAGTAGAGCTTCTTCATCACTGAGATAACGGCGTTACCTGAATTAATAAATCTGTGTGCCAACTTATCCAACAACTCTCTTGTGGTAATAAATGCGTTGTAATTCAATAAGAACACAAATCTATATTCGGTCAAGTCAACAGACACATTATCATCGAAATATTTGGCATCAATCAATAGAAGATCAATTAGCTTGTCAATAGTTGCGTATTTCGGGATAAATTTATATGTTTGCGGCGTCCCATTGGAAGATTCTGTAGATATGACACTGTAATTGTTTGGCTTTTTGGTCCCGGGCACATTTCCATTGGTAGTTTCGGATGTTGAACTGGGCTCCTCAGAAGTAACATTGGGATTTGGTGAGATTGTGAAATTGTTAAACTTGTCAGAGTTGAGAATGTCATCAACATCAATACCCAACCCAGTGACGTCATCTTCGTCATCGACATTATAAACGTCATCCAAAGCATTCAATGTGGTCGAATTGACAACATCTATACCACTAACAAAATCATCAATCCTAAATGTTAGGTCATCATCAAAATTAACATTATGCTTGTTCAACGACGGGTCTAGAAGCTGTTGCATCTTAGGATCCTTATTCGTGTTGTTATATGCCGAATTAGCCAAATCATCGTACTTCGAAAGGTTCACTTTGAAGTAGTTGTTGTTGAACGTTGGAATTCTTGAAGAGGGATTATCCAACAAAGTTGAAGTTTCACTTGAACTAAAAGAGGAAACAGGTTGAGAATTCAATGATGTTGATGAATCGTTTGAATGAATAGAAATGTTGGAAGAGCTCGCATTACGCTGTTTAGTGAATACACTTCCAAATGCATTAGTTTGGGTGGGAGGAGACTTCAAGTATGCTTCAGGCAATTCGGGCTCTAATACCAATGACAATTTCATAATATTTTCCAAGTTCATCGACTCACAATTCAACTCTATCAATCTCAACAATTTGTTTCTCAAATCGGGATTTTCTTTGTTTTCGGATAAGGAGCTATCACTATCCTTAGAATCATCGTCGTAATTGGAAGGAAGTGACTTGGTGTCGTCACTGTTGACCCCCAAATACAAAACCTGATTTAAACTTTCATTTGAAAAGATGAAGCCCATGCTGTCATACCTTCGTAAGACATCATCGTTGTATTTGATGATTTCGTTGTAGTTCGCAAGGTTTGAAAGATAATCATTCCATCTGTTAAAGGAGTAGTTGATTCTCTTCCAAATTGACTCCAATTCCAGGATATTGCTTGTTGAACTTGAGGAATTGTTAATCATTAGATCACCAAAATATGGAATCACCTTTTCTTTTGGGTATATTTTGCCTAAACCTCTAGGAGCCATAATATGATAGGAGTCCTTGGGGCTAACATTGTCTTCTTCACTACTTTTCCCAGGATTTGGAGAATTGGGGGATGAGGTTGAGTTGAGCTTCTCAGAATTGAGAGATCCATTTGCCAAGTATCTTCTATCCAACTCAAAAAGAACCGGTGACCAGTCGTTTTTTAGTAATTTGATGTAGTCTGTAGAAACAAGGGACCAAATCTTGGTCAATCTCAACACGGGCTGGGACAATATTATTGAAGATATACCAAGCCAAGAAGACATGTTACCTGATTTGTCCAATAAACATCCTAGGTCTATCCACTTTTCCAAAAGACGAGCCTTTTTCTCTAAAGCGGAAGAACTCAAATGAGTGGGTGAAGTGCTGCCAGAACCAGGCGAATCTTCCACAAATAAGTGATTGATTAATAATCTTGACAAATAGTGTATGTGGTAGTCATTATTAAAAATCAACGGATTCTTCTTGTAGAAGAAGTCAAACGATACAGTGGATACGCTTGAGTGTGTATCAAATCCACTATTGATGAAAGAATACAACAATAATGACTTGTCTATATTGGAATTCCACTTCTTGAAAAATTTCAAATCAATAGTACTTATGGTGATTGCGAAATCAAACAAATTAATATCATTCATGAACACATATGAGTTCAAATCTTGCAAAGGATTTGAATCTGCCAGTAATATGCTGTCATTAGAAACCAAGTTTATCAAGCTTTGTTGCCTTGAAAGCATAACAGTTTTAAATTCTTGAATTTTGGAAATTTGGCTCTTGAAATCTTCCTTTGAGCTTCTGAGCTTTGTCTCTTTGGCGCTGCTTGATGCTTGCGAACTATCTAATGCTCCTTTCAATTCGAGTTTATTTTCACTGTCTTTTACATCTCTCTCGTTCACTGAGTCAGGTTTTGGGACTGTCTGATTGTCAGGAGAATTCTTTTTACCTCCTTCCACAGATTCGAAGTGATCAGTCAAAATTTCTAATATCTTCAAGATGTAGGGTGCAACATCTGACTTCAACAAGAACCCATTAAAGTTTTCCTCGATATTGTAAAGAAGTTCCAAAATACGCTGAACAATTATATTCAAATCGTACTCACCTTTGAATTTATGAGCAAATAATGCAGACAAGAAGGAACAAATCAACTTCAAGATCTTTCCAAATGTTGGTAGGATCGGCATTGTATCAAGCAAAGTTTTTATTGAAATTCTGTCGAGCCCGTCCACACTGAATAATGTAAAATGGATCAAGGATTCAATAGAGTTTATCCTTGTCGAGGTATTGAATCCCAATTGGATAGGAGCTGTGCCCTGGCTGAACTGGTGGGAGTCAAAATCATAGTTAAGGTCGGGGTGAGGGACACTAGTGTCAAAAAAAGAAATAGTGTAGTCTGCTGAATTCGTATTATTGTTTTGAGCGTGTCCCGAGGTAGAAGTGTTCACAGTTGGAACATTAGCTATCAAGGGGGTGGAACTGTCTTGAATTGTAATGTTGGAGTTGTTTCCGTGTTTGTAAATTTCGGTAACTGGAGTTGGTGCGGCCGAGTTCTCAGTCTGTTGGGTGTTTGGAAAACTTGGTGCAAGTAAGTCCGTCTGATGAGTGTTTGGGGCCAACCCGAAATTTCCTAGCGAATTGGTTGCTGATGGCTGGTCTTGTGACTCATTCAATCTGAAGCTCCTAATATTCAAATTTGGATGGGTTTTGTACAAATATAAATGTGAGCCTTTCAACTCCGCTCTAAAAAGCTTCAAAGTACGCTCACTGATCTCATCTGCAGAAGCAGCATTGAGCATAACATTAAGCCAACCTTGCTTGACCGTTTTGATATCATAGTCTGACCTTGCCAAGGCAGCTACTGATCTTGTAGGATGAGACCCTTTATGGAGCGAAGCTGAGGAGGAATTCAAAGTTGAATTGATGGAGGGAGAGTGGTTGTGTCCTTGGACTGGCTTGCTGGTTGCTTGGTAGTTGGATATGGAAGAGCTGTCGTACCCTGAGGCAACAGTAGAGTTGGCTAATGTTGAGTAATCATCATTGTAGTCCTCTGCTACGTTCTGACTTGATAAATCATAATCAGGCACTTGATGACCCGGTTGGTGGTGGGAGGAGCCTTCGGAAACATGATGATGCAGTGACGAGTTATGATGGTTGCTCTCATGAGCATAAAGTTGCTGCGTGCTTGATAAGCTCTTCCTCTTGTCCCTTTCCTTTCTCAGGGACCAGATTTTTCTCATAATTATTCAAGAACAATTAAAAAGGGTGATGTGGAGGGAAGAATCCGTCGTGATGAAATTGAAGTAGCGCGTAGCAGGTATATGAGGAACAATTGTCAGTTTCCTAGGTTAACTTATGCGGAGTTTCGATTAATGGAGGTCTGTTTATGTCGATTGAATGACCTGACACTTCGTGGAGTACCCCTTGCCCAAAGAGCTATCGATTCAAACGTTGTGGCCAGCCCTTAATGCTAATGATGCACAGGCCTAGATTCTGTTCTCAACTTGACTCACACTCTAACAGTGTGATCTGTTTGAACTTGGTGGTATCCAGTGACTGATTGAAAGATGCTGTAATGTCTACACTTTTCTCACGCTCGTTTTCGTCAAGCGATCAACGGATCACAATTATAAGTTTGTGATTTTTCTGCTTTGGGTTAATGTGAGACGAAGTCTCCTTCTACGAGAGGTGCGCCCACTACAGCGGAATTTTCTAGTCGTAGCGCATCCTGCCTCAGATTGGTCTCTGCACCTCAGCTTGCACCTGTGCGCCCAAATTTCTGTGACGACACAAACAAACACGTATCGTTTCCTCTAAGTGGGCAAATGATTTGCGTTCGGTTAAAATTCTTGCGGACACTAAATTGAACTGCAGAAATGAGTTTTGTACCTTGCGGAGACTAAGCGACGTTTACGGCATCTTGCAGGTCAAAGGGCGACATAACGCGTGTCTGATCCAACTACTCCTGCATGCAATGTATAAGGCGGTATCCAGCTGGAATGATCCCCTCTTTGAGAAGCAAATGCGCTAAGAACTACACTACTTAGTGTACCAGGATTTAATCGAAGAGTTTCAGATTGCCGGTACGACATATTACCTTGTCCACACTGGTGATGCCAGCTCTGCACAAGGCTAACTGGGGAATGAACCCTGTAACTATGCCTTGTAACTTGTTCTAAATACCGCGTCTCAAGACTATTCTCAACATAGCTCTCTGTGTATTAATTTTGGACCAGAAGTACTCTACTTATGCACGAGCGCAGTAGGTTGTGTTCTTTGCCGTCGGGTGTAGCTTTGGCTCACCGAGCTATGACTTTGTCTTTAAATAGAATATCTAAGACCAGAGGCCAAAATAATTTCGTGAGCATCACCAATCTCGCAGTGGCGACGCTAATAACTGTCTTACTTAAGAATGATTTTCGCAAATTCCCGAATGAAATCAAAAAAAATTCTTACTACATCATACCGAAGAAGAATTTATTTTCGTACTAGGTTGACGACATTTTTCGTCGGCTTTGTACATGTACGTTTGTGCGAGTGACGTCATGAATTGAGCAATTCCGTAGCTTGATGGTTACTGCTTTTTTACATCTCTGACATTTCCGAAAGGCAAGACGGAGTCAATTCGTTCTACCCCACTAAAAAGCATGGCTAGTCTTTCTATTCCACCTCCCCAACCCCCAGTGGGTGGAAGACCCAACTCCATCGCTTGGATATACTCCTGGTCGGGTATGATCAGGTCCACATCATTAAATTCGTTCTTTGAGTGCTGCTGAAGCTGAAACTTGAGGAGTTGATCGTATGGTGAATTTTCTTCTTCGTAAGAATTGACGTATTCTTTGCCATTGATAAATAACTCAAAACGTAGCGAAATGTCATACTCGCTTGTGCCGTATGTTATTTTTGTTGACTTCGCGAGAGCTGATAATAATGCGGGTTGGTTGTAAATAATGACTGGTGTGTTCCGAAATTCATTGGAAATAGATTCCAAAAATGTCTCCGATAACTTGTCTAAAAGACTATGAGGAGATAGATTGTCTGGAAGAGCAAGACTGATTTCCTTGTAATATTCAACCAAATTTGCCGAATTCAAAATATTGGGAAGCTTTCTTCCTGTTTTCTCTTCCAATGTTGGCACAAACTCAAACTTTGGGAATTCTCCTTGAAAATTGAGCGCAGGAAGTGTTCGATTTAAATTTGTTGAATTTTTTTTGGAAAGGTAATCATAAATGTGAGAAAACATCTCCTCTGTAAGTTTCATTAGCTCTTTTAAACTTGTATATGACTGATAAAATTCGCATGTTGTAAACTCTGGGTTGTGAGTTGCATCTATTCCCTCATTCCTGAAGCTAGTGCCAATTTCAAATATCTTATCGAAACCTGATATTATCATTCTCTTTAACCACAACTCTGGGGCAACTCTCAAATGAAGTTCGTTGCTGGCATCTGCCGAAATTGCGTTAACCTTCGTTATAAATGGTTGAGCATTGGCGCCAGTCCCAGCGCCTGCCAACACTGGAGTCAGCACTTCCAAAAATCCTCGTTCTAAAAAGAACGATCTCATGGCATGAATAATCCACGCCTTGATTAGAATCGGATTGCGAGATTCCTCGTTTACCAAATAATTAAGTACTCTGTTTGAATTGATAAGACCCTTATCTACCAATCTATTTGGCACCATGTTTAATCTGGGGCAGAGCAATTTTACAGGCTTCTCCAACTTAAGTGTCAATTCTCCCACATTGGTGACAGAAGCTGCACCCGAGCATATCACGAAATCACCATTCTTGAAGAATTGATGAATTTTATCAAACTCCTCTTTGTTCAAATTCATGAGTTTGTTGCTCGCCATTATCTGCAACCTTGTATTATCTTGAACAAGATCGATGAAATACAATGCTTTCCCGGACTTTCTTATCGTCTGGATCTTGCCCTCAATAAGAAAGGTGTCAGGGTGCTTTTTATTCGGATATGCTGTAAAATCATGATTAATGAAACGATCTCGAAATTTTCTGATCCTTATTAATTGCCCCTTTCCGTCATTTATCAGCGTTCTGGCGGTTCCAATGCTCGGATAGTACCTCTCTGGAGATTTTCCTATTGATTCTTTTCTGTTCGAATAACTCAAGGATTCAGCTTCCTCTGTTGTTTCGGAAGTATATCGCTGGAATTGTAGATTCTGTGATTTCCATGCAAGGCTTTTTCGAAACGGATTTAACAACCCTCTAGCGTTGTTGCATATATTACGTGGTAGCATCTAGCTACTTCAACGAATAGCCGTTGTGAAATTTTGTACTCACCCTTATGTGCAGATCCTTGACGTCACAATATACGAACATGAATAAAATCAAAATCAAGCGGATTTGCTTGAACGTTTTAGGCATTAGTCTGAATCCCTTACCCAAGTCTTAGACTTTCCCCATCATCTGGTTGTAACACTCTATTGTTGAGAAATTTTTAAGTTTTTGTAAAAATCACATTAATTTGATCGAAAGCTAGTCACAAAGACTTTCTGATACGAAATATTATATCTCCGATCAATTCGATCAGCTCAATTCTTAAACATTTATCGATTCTATTTATTAAATTGATGCTCATATTGAGTTTGTAAATGCGCTCTAATGCCTCGGCCAATTCTACAATCTGCTCGCTCGCAGAATCGCAAAATCTAAAGGCGTCTCCGATAACCGCATTTAAAGGCTGTACAGCATGGACTTTGACAGCAGGGAATTGCGGGACGGAGTTAGAGTCTCCTGGAATAATCTTCCAAAATCCAAGCTCCAGCATGAACGGAATGTTATCCCTCTTGGTGCACTCTATACACCCTTGAACAACAAGTCATCAGTTTTTGTTCTTGAGAGTAACCAGCTCTTTATGTGTCGCCAATGTCGAAGTGTCTTGAATCCGTATGTTCACCTCAATGGCGAACTCTGGGTGTGTCAGTTCTGTGGCTTTAGCAACCGCTTAGGAAACCAAATTGATTCTAATGGGCAGCCTGTCTTACCAGCTAGCTTATCAGCTGAATTTTCAACAGTGGAATATAAAAGTGGCCGTAATAGCTTATTACCTCCTGTTTTCCTTTACGTCGTCGACACATGCTTCGATAGCGAAGATATCGAGGAATCCTTCTCGGCTCTAAAGGAGTCGTTGGTGATATCTTTAAGCCTACTTCCTGAAAATGCTCTTGTTGGACTTATTACCTATGGAAAGCACGTTCAAATCTATGATTTGATTTCTCTGGGGCAAACTTCCTATTCCTTCAATGGTGACAAAGACTATAATTTGGAGCAAATACAAAAAGCTTTAGGTTTTATGGGCCACGGATTTACTCATTCAAAAAGTCAACGGTCGCCGTTGGAAAATATTTTGGCTTCATCCGGTGGAAGATTTCTTCAACCTGTCAGTATGGTTGAATATCAACTCACGGATATACTAGAAAATTTGTCAACTAATACCTTTCCACGCAATAAATTTCACGAGCGAGCTGAAAGGGCAACTGGTTGTGCGTTGAATGTGGCTACCCTTTTGTTACAGTCAATCTTAGGCGAATATGTGACAACGACTGCAGGCCATGTTATGTGCTTCGTTGGTGGAGCTTGTACCTATGGACCAGGCAAAATTGTACATAAGCCTTTGAAAGAGCCATTGCGTTCACATCATGATATTGAAAAAGCAATACACTCTAGTCTACCACAGGTTCCTAATACTTCACAGAAAACTAAAGTTGATGTGAGCCTTTTTTCAGAGGCAAAAACCTTTTATACTAAGGTTACGAAGGGCTTTGTTTCGATGGGATTGAGCTGTAACCTCTTCATAGGTAGTTATGATCAGGTCGGGCTCTACGAAATGGATGAGGTATGTCAAAAATCTGGGGGAATGATAGTTTTGAGTGATTCTTTTAGTACTGCAATTTTCAAGCAAAGTTTTGTCAAATTTTTCAATAAGCAAAGTGAGGAATCTGATTTCTTGGATATGGGTTTCAATTCCACTCTTGAATGCAAAGTCACGTCTGATTTGAAACTTCAGGGTTTAATAGGAAATGCGACGGCGTTGCCTGTTAAGAAGGATAACCAGTATGTTCAAAGATCCATTTCAACTTCAATTACAGGAGAAGGAGACACCACATCATGGAAGCTCTGCAATGTTAATCCTCAATCTACATACGCCATCTACTTTGAAAAGATTGACTCGAGTGCTCAACATACCTTTATTCAATTTCTTTTTCACTATGAACACCCTAATGGAGAGTTAAGATTGAGAGTCACCACAATTCCGATTCAAATTATTGAAGATTCTGACAACTTGAACCTTGGACACGGCTTCGATCAAGAAGCGTCTTTGGTGTTGATAGCGAGAGATGCTATTCATAAGCTAGAACCCAATAAACTGAACACAAAGGGCTCCAACTTCACTCAAGGTGCTGTAATCAAGTATTTGGATAAATTGTTAATTGATTATTGTACAAAGTTTGCACTTTATGTTCCAGGTGATTTGGAATCCTTCAGGCTTTCGTCAGTATATGCGATGTTGCCACAATTTTTGTTTCATTTGAGAAGATCTCCTTTTATTAATGTTTTCAACAATTCTCCCGACGAGACCAGTTTTGTTAGACACATATTCATGCATGAGGATGTTATAAACTCATTAATAATGATACAGCCAACTTTATTGTCCTACGATGTTGACCTGTTTGGCTCTGTCGATGAAACCACAGGCGAGACAAACGGCGAGCCAACGCCGGTTTTATTGGATTCTGCATCTTTAGGTCATTCAAAGATTTTACTTTTAGATACCTTTTTTCACATTTTAATTTATCATGGTTCTAGGGTTGCAGAGTGGAGAAAGGCGAAGTATCATGAACAAGAGGAATATGGCCATTTTAAGGCTTTTCTAGAGGCGCCGAAGCAAGAGGCGATAGAAATTCTAATGGATAGGTTCCCTTTACCTCGCTTCATCGATTGTGATGAAGGTGGCTCGCAAGCAAGATTTCTAATGGCAAAGCTAAACCCTTCCACAAGCTATACTACCAATCCGAATCATATGTTTCAAGATGGACTGGATATTTTGACCGATGACACCAGTTTACAGCTGTTCATGAATCATGTTCAAAGAATCATTATTGCTAAAAAATGAAATGAAATATACTTGCCGAGTCAATAGCATATTGGAAGAATACAATCTTATAGATTTCGATCTTCGTAATATATTAGCTAGCTGTAGATTTTCTTTTAGCTAATTTTAAAGCCTTCTTTAAAAATTGAGTTTGAGAATCATTCAGCACTTTGCTTTGTTTATCATCTTCCAAAGCTTCATCTTCATCTTCAGGACTTTCCTTTGTCTTGCTTGGATCCTTCGGTATTATCTTAACGTTTTCATTACATCTTAAATGTTCTGTCGTCTTTCCTATCAATGCACCATAATCATCAAAAATAAGATCTGTTCCAACCAATGTCTTCCACCTAGTCTGATAAATTTTGCCGTCAATAACATTCAAGTTATCAATGGAATCATTGTATCCAATATCGTTGTTTGCACTGCTATTTGAGTTGTTGGATAATTTTATGAAGGGCTTTTCATCACTTAATTCAGTCAATTGAAACTGAGCCGAAGGTTTGATAATATTATTCTTTGATCTTGGAGTATCGATGCCACTTTTGTCTTCAAAGTCTTGGCTCTTTCCTATCATGGGGATGTCTATAGTCACATAAAAATCCTGAGTTTGTTAGTATTGTATTACTATTGAGGACTCTATAAACGTACCTTGTAATCGTCGCTTGATGAATCCTTTTCTCCCCCTGCAAGCTCAGTAACTGGAGTAGTGTCCCGAAGGTTCCCCTGCTCAGTCCTATCATCTAATCCTTGTTCACTAGGCTTCCCCTTTTTCTTCTCTTCCTCTTCTCTTCTAGCTTTGATATCTTCATCCGAACCAGCTTCGAAGCCCGAGTGAAAGTTCCAATTCATTTCCTCGCCCTTAGTCAAGAAATCACAGTTTCCATTCATTAGCATATTCCAGTTGTTTCCATTTTTAACAAAAAGGTCCAAGGAACAAGCCCCTGCCCGCAAAATAGTCTTGTCTTCGTCAACATAATCACGAACGCCTTTCAACCTCAATAATGACAGCCCTAATGCGATCTTGGTAGCAGCATGGGTGATAATTAAGATATTTTCGTAGTCTGGGAATCTTTTTTCAAATAATGGTAAGAGCTTGCTCCAAAACAATTCAGCTCTTTGGAAAATTTCTTCTTCGGATTCCCCCTCAAGATTTGGAATTACTCCAGTTGTAGTATCTCTTGGCCAAAAAGATTCATCAACCAAAACATTGTTGAAAAACGACTTCAATCTATTGTAGTCCGCCGGTTCGGGAATGACTTTCCGATTCTTCTTGTACCACTCTCCCACCCCTCTTTCTAAGCAGATTTCCAACGATAGCATCTCAGATATTGGACGTCCAGTCTCCACGCACCTATAGAATGGAGAAGATAGTATGATTTGCGGCTTCTCTTTGTCGGGTAGAGAAGTCAAGAAGGCGGCCAATTGTTTAGCTTGCTCCACACCATGAGGTGCCAATGGAGGGTCACTGTCTATCCCCGTTGGGTTTGGTGGGTGTGGCTGGGGCAACCAATTGGCACGGTAGCCATGTCTGCAGATGTAAATTCTCTTTAAACCCATGCTATGCTGCAAGAGATTCTTGATATTGCGTTGTTTGTTTAATTTTCATCATTTTTGTGCGAACCCTTACGTTACAAAGTTGCACGTTGACTGTACCACCGAGAAGTTTTAGTGATGAAGCTACAGAGAAACCCTAGGGAGGTTATTATATATCAGTTTTTGTAACTAATGTACCGCTACTCTATTTGCTTAAATCAACAATTCCAATGGGTTTTCGACGATCTTCTTCAATTCCCTTATGAAGTCACCACCGACAGCTCCATCAATGGTTCTATGGTCGAAGGTACCGGTGATGGTAATGACGTCCTCGAAGATGAAACCTTGCTCGTTAACGTTGGATGGAACTGCCTTCTTGTCAACAGTACCGATAGCAAGAATAGCAGATTGTGGGGGGTTAATGATTGATGTGAAACTGTTGACAGCATGGTTCATACCCAAGTTAGAAATACAGATAGTACCACCCTGGTATTCTTCTGGGTTCAACTTACCAGTCTTAGCTCTCTTACCCAAGTCCTTCACCTCATGAGAAATAGATGCCAAACCCTTGGTATGAGCATTCTTGACAATTGGGGTAATCAATCCAGTTGGGGTTGCAACTGCCACGGAAACATCGACGTTCTTGTAAGTTCTAATGACACCCTGATCAGCCAACCAGGCTGAGTTGGCCTCCGGAACTCTCAAAGCTGCCAATGCAATAGCCTTGATCAACAAATCATTGACGGACAACTTGTACCTGTCCTCAGCAGATGCGTTCAAAGATTGACGCAACTTCAACAATTTTCCAACGGACATTTGAGATTGGACGAGGTACGAAGGCGATTGCTGAGTAGATTGGAGCAATCTGGTTGCGATGGTCTTTCTCATGCTGGAAATTGGAATGTCTTCGTAAGTGGCACCAGGAGCTGCTACAGGGCTAGAAGCAGGAGCACTTGCTGAAGCAGAAGCTTTGAGGTTTTCAACATCCTTAGCAAGGATTCTGCCGCTAGGGCCGGATCCTTTAACGTTTTTCAATGAAAGGCCCTTTTCCAAAGCTATTGTCTTTGCCAATGGAGAGGCGAAGATACGAGAAGAGGGAGCGGAAGAAGAAGAAGAAGAAGAGGAGGAGGAGGATTTAGACTCGGTGGCCTTCTTCGAAGACTCGGAATCCTTTTCTGGTTCACTCTTTTCCGGTTGAGTTTCTTCTGATCCCGATGATTCCTTTGCAACCTCTCCTGGGCCGGCATCTTCTGCGGTGAAGTTTTCGAAAGCGGCCACATCGTTGGCATCCTCGACGTAAACCGCGATTGGCTTACCCACTGGAACATCAGAAGCACCGTCCTCAACCAAGATCTTTGCCAAGAAACCTTCTTCTTGAAATTCAAAGTCCATTGAAGCTTTGTCGGTTTCAATTTCAGCAATAGGTTCACCTGGGGCCAATTCATCACCAACCTTCTTGGACCACAGACCAATCCCACCTTGGGTCATAGTTGGAGACAAAGCTGGCATGTTGATGACAGTATGTGGTGGAAACTTGGAAGAGTAGAAACGGACCATCCGTGGTGCCATACGAGCACATCTAAGCAAGGCAGACATGGTTAAAAACGAATATATTTCTCTTTAGAGAGTTGATTAAGCAAAATTAAAAAGTACCGCTTAAAGTTTTGCTCGCATTCATCGGGTCGCATCAGTGTCTCCCGGGGCGGAGTTAGACTTCCGTTAATACGTATTCGCGCGCCAATTGGGCATTATACTTGTATACCGGTTCCGACACTTTGCGCACAACAATTTCTTACTGTTCAACATTATATTAATTATGTACAAAATCTAGCACGTCAAAAGAGTAAAATCCCTTACCATATTTCTTCACTTTAGATGGCCCTTGTGACACATTTTGATCAGCGGTTCCCAAAGCAAGCAGCTTTTGCCTCTTTGCTGCGGAAAACTGATCAGATCTGATAACCTGCTGGTCATCTAGAACATCCTCCTCATAAATTGCTTCAATTCCCTTATGGTTCTTGAGTGAATCTTTTGCTGTCTGCCACAGAAACCGCACGACTCCGGGCCATCCAAATACTGGATCGACATTTGCATGTAGCCATCTTGAAGTGTTGGGGTCCGATGGGTAACCAGATCCAAGTAAAACATTATCGAGGTAGGTTGATCTGTAGAGTTCAAGGTTGAGATCCCTAGTTACTTTTGCGACCACAGATGCAGCACTGACAATTGGATATATACTATCCGCCTTCTTTGCAACCGTTATATCAATATTTGGGAAGTGGCCCTTTAATTTAGCCTGATAACTGGCTGGAGGTCCAACTGTATCAACGTAAATTTCGCTAACGTTTATCCCCGACTCGATAACTTCTTTTATAAGTTGTATTGTTGTATCGTGAGCTTGAGCATTTAGATTGTAAGCACCATCACCCAATGCTGAGCGGAGCATTCCAGCCAGGATATCCCTTGCTGTCATTGTACGTGTGGCCCATCCTATATTAAAGTCATCGATTGTTTGGAAGAGCTCTTTCCTTTTCAGTTCCTTAAGTACCTTCGAGTCATTGAAACCTGGAAGCGCTTGTTCTTTCAATCCATATGCAATGCCATATACCATGGGGCCCAAAACGGGCCCACGGCCTGCTTCATCGACCCCTAATATTACAGGTTGCAGTGGGTCTGACATGATACACTTTGGGATCTTAGAGTGACATGTGGATGATGCAACTAGTGTAGTACTATTGACAGATTGGGGCAACCACTCTTTACCATGATCATTGTTAGTTGACGGTGAGACATCAGCACTGTTTGCTGTTACTTGTGGTAATTCGGCGACATCAATCTTTCTCCTTTTCGTTACAGCTGTCATTCTGTAAGCGTTAAATTGCAACTCGAGTTCGGATACGCGTTTCCTAAATGTGCATTTTGGGCGAGACCAAATATATATATATATCGCGCGCATTCCTATACAGTTTGCAGTAATTCTTACTTAAGCTGCCTTATACAATTTTGCAATTACTTACTTTCAGATTCTATTCCTGCAATCTGTACCAAAATTCAATTGAAAGTTGACTAATTCAGCCCATTTGTAAAGCAGAATCTGAAGGCGATAGTAGTAGATTCTTCGTTGACTCATAAACGAGGAAGGTCACACAAGTAGCAGGTACTACTCGAATGATGTTTGCACTGAGGCCCTTATAAAATGCCCTAAAGTGACCCTCATGCACCCATAAATCTTTAATTATTGATGAAATTGTGGCCCTCTGTCCAACATTCGCATAAAACTGTAGTCTTGATTTAACGATCTGTGAAGGGTACATTATCACCATGCTAATAGTTTTTGAAGCAGCCGAAGCATAGAGATATTCCATCGTGGTTATCAGGTTATTCTTCTCCGATGCTGATCGCCTTTTTCTGAAAAATCCTTTAAAGTGATCGTAGAAGGTAAATTGAAGACTCCCTTGAAAAACCAGAAATAATCCTGGGATGGTTCCTTTCCAAAAGCTCAATATACCCTCCTCCCTTAAAATTCGGCCGATCCCATCCCAGGTAGACTTATATGCTCTCTTATCTGCTCTAGAAGTCCCCAATATTCTTGTTTTCAAGACCCAGATGGGATTGGTTATTAAATTTGTACTGATTCCAGCAAGCATAGAAGAGCCGAAATAGACTGCAGTTTCATCATGGTGTGAAAATTGTGACTTGAACTCCGCGTATAGACCAAAGTATAATCCCCAAGCTGAAATATTGCCAATTAGGTTTGGTGATATTCCTCTATAAAATTCCCTTACAAGGAAAAGTGACTTGGTACCTCTACTTGAGATAGATGATGAACTAATCAGTTGCCTTGATTGATATGCTTTGATGCCATCATTATGAATCTTTCTGAGGACGTTTCCTATTGCTCCAAATGGTCTTTTGGCCTGATGCGTTGAAAGCTGCAATCTCACCTTTATAAGATCCAAAGGATGGGTAATCATGGTGGTTACAAAACCTGCACTTAATCCAGAGATTACTTCAATTTGTCTATTAGAAATAGTATTTCTGGATTCTCCCATCCAAGTGCTTTTAGAATCCACCATGTTGGAAGACACGAAGTGCCTTGTTTGCTCGTTATTTGGCTTATATTGTTCTGATGTAGAATATCAGTCTTTCGCGTTCATACTAAAAAAATCCATGGATCTTCACTCTCACTGACTGAAATGTTACATAATTGACTAAGGACTGAGTTCATTCATTTCAGGAACAACCGAACGTATATACAAGAGAAAAGCTATATACTAGTGCAGACTTTGGCAAAAGAAAAATTCAGTAGCTTCCTTGTAACCGCCATTTCATCATTGCTGATTCTGGCACTATTCCTAGCAAAGAACTCCCAAAAATCCACAAAACTTGTCTTGATCACTTAAATGCAATGAGATTCAAGTGTGAAAATCTCAAGCAGTGGGAAATGGGCTTAATAAGCTAAACAAAGATGGCTTGTTAGGGCTAGTTGACCAGCCCAAATACAAGACGAATGGAATGAATCCATAATGTGCGACAGTCTTCGAATACTCCAAAACCTTGGTTATTCTTTCTTTGGATTCATCAGACAAAGTAAATTGAATGCTCTTAGAAGGGACGCTAGCTGGCATTGTTGGATGGTTATCAGTTGGATTCTTTATTACCTTCTACGTCGAAAATTTTCTGAACAGAGCGCTTTCTCGCTTACGTAACATTCTTGAAATGGGTATATTAATGGAATTTAGAGACCCTTCGCTGCATAATACAGGTTCCTATCGCCCTGAAAGTGTAGGTGATTGTATCCGGGGCTTTTATATATCATATAGGTATCTTTTTCATTGAAATTCAAGCAAAGCAAAACCTTTCTCGGCTGCAGTGAACAGCAAGTGAAAATTCATATATAGATTTGTTGATAAACAAGTCGGTGAAGTCATCTCCTAATCTAAGAAGTTTCAGGCGTACTTGATGCTCCCGCTTCGGCTATTTCTTTTCTCAATTTGTGTACAATTTGTTGTGCCAGAAGCTTGTGATCAATTTTCGAATAGTTTGCACCAGCTAAGTAGAAATTCAGGTCGAACTCTTGGATATGCCCCTTAACACTCTTATATGCATTATATAATGGGCCATAAGGAGGTAAGTCAAATTGATTTTTATCTTGAATATTTATCAATTTCTCTAGAAACGGTGTGTGAACAGCTCGGGCTCGCTTTCCTGAAACGAATGATGTCATCACCGTAGGAGAAAAAACATGCTGCTCTGACTTAGTCCTAAAGAAATGGTGAGTACTAGCTTCTTCTGTTGCCAAAAAAGATGTTCCCATTTGAACAGCCGAAGCACCAAGTCTAAGGTACTTCTCAATTTCTTTACCATCCAGAATACCACCAGCTGGAATAATATGTATCTCTTTCTTTTGTGGATGATCACTCAAATGATTTAAGACTCTCGATGTCAAATCTAAAGTCGATAGGTTTTGGTCGACATCGTTGGTCAAGAAGTTTCCTCTGTGCCCGCCGGCCTCGTAGCCCTGGCAGACAATTCCATCAATACCAACCCTAATAAGGGAGTTAACTTCCTCAACCGATGTAGCACTTGCTAGAACCAAAATTCCCAAGTCTTGGAACCTCCGTATTGCAGTTTCAGAAGGGTATCCAAAATGAAAGCTCACTACTTTCGGCCGTATCTCTGCAAAGTAACTCATCATCTCTTCCAAAACATCGGAATGAGCATGCTCAATTTCTTTGAACGAGATGTTTCCATTTTTGAAGATATTCTGTGCATTTTCCAGACCTTTCAAATGCGCTGTGGTCGGAGACACTTCATTGTAGAGTTTCCACCAATTTTCCTTCTGTTGTAATGTTGGCTCATCAACGATTTCATGACAAAAAAAATTCAAATTTACCATACTCTTTCTGATATCTACCATTTTTCTATAGTTATCAATGTGCATTTTAAGCTCTGTAGTGCCTTTTCTAAGATCAATCAGGGCTAATGCAAGTGAGCCTAACGCACCACTGTTGGTAACAAGTGCAGCTAGCTTCGCCGTGGACACACCTGCCATTGGTGATTGAATAATAGGTTCATTGATCCCAAGCCTTTGACAAAATCTTACGGACACCGAATATCTAGACATCTTTCCGTCATTTTTGGAAAACTTCTCTTGAATATTACATCTAGTTAGCATGCTTGAGTCATGTGCAGGATTTTGTTCCCCGGATTTTCGGAAACTCGGATACTCTATTCTTTGGTTCTTGATTGAAGCCTGAGAAGTAGGGCTCACTTTCTAATTCACCATCCCACATTGGAGGAATTCCGTGTACTCGGTGAGAGAAAGACCAGCATCGTGAGTTGTACATTGGAAACTTTATGATCACATGACAGGTTGTAATGAATTGAGTACAGATTAGGTAAAGAGGTCCCAACTAGATTGGCTGTCAATCACCAAGAGAGTCTGGTTGATTTAATCTCCACTATTATTGAATCTAAAAAATTGAGGTGTATGCTGCATCAAGAATATTATTGCGGAATAATTTTTTTTTACAAATTTGACATAAATCACTTTTAGAACTTAAATGGCCACTTTTGTCGTATGCTACACATTGGTTTCAACTACAGATAGGGAACGAACCAACCAAAAATCGATCCAGTTATTTGATTCATTCAAGCCAAAATGTTCAACACGTGACTATATTGACCAATTACAGCTTCGCTGTTCTTGATTACCCATGTGAAACTGAATAGGCGAGATGCTCATGTAACCTCGTGCCAATGTCCAGTAAGTTGAAGCCTCACAAGGGTCCGATAGGTCATTAATCAGATTTTTGATTTCAGTGCTTGCAAATGAACTATGAAAACATGGCTTGCTTGTAAACATGATCTATTCAGTAGCTTATATATCTAATTATAGAAGCTGTAAATGAGTTACAGCTTTCACACCACTCAATTTTCGAGAACCAGATCATCCGAATGTTGAGTATTTGCTTTGGAAAGCAGCAAACAGCTTCTAGGTGTTCGACTGATAGGAAAAATAATGTGAAAGAGTACAGACTCATCACCAGTCACATCACATTCAATCAGGATTGATTTTGGAGAAAATAGTAAGCACCAAATGCCAACAAGACGACGACAACCGCAATAAGGGAAGAAGAAACACCACCTTGTTCAGTTGAAGTGGCGGTTTTGGTTTCCTTAATAACCCCACCTTCAACCTTTCCTATCAACAAACCGGACAACACTTCATGAGCTTCTTCGGAGTGACCGATATCGTCGAAAGCTTCAGTTGCATCAGTTCCAGCAACGTCAACGACAACTTCCTCTCCGCCAGGATGCTCATCTATGTATTTGGAAATGTCGTAGACTTTCCCGTTGTAGACAACCCACAAGTCATCGATAGTCTTATGCTTAGCGACTTCGTCAAATGTGTATACTTTCAACTCGGACATATTTAGTAATTATTCGAATAGAATGAGGAAATATCGAATGATATATATTGATTCTCGTTTCAATCAGTTGAAAAACGTCCAGCTAGAAAAAAAAAAGTCGCGTCGTATAGTAAGTATCTGCTGACTTTACTGGAATTAACGGCCCCTCAAAGAAATTTCTTACAATAGGCGAAACATGGTAGGATGAAAAATATCACATGTCTTCTTGCTACGGGGTATTAAGGATCAAGCATGTGATACGTGGTCAACAGAAAAAACTGTCTACTGATTCCGGTACATACTGATGGGAAAAAAAAAAGGTGTCGTTCCACGAGATGAAGCCAGTGTCAAGAAAAATTGGCAGTACACGCCTCAGCTAAGTATCTACAATTCTCAAGAAGTCAAGGTGCGCATCTCTTGTGAAATCCACGCACACCAGCTGATTGACCTTTCGTGTTATTCTATATGTATCAAGCTAAATGAAATTTATATGCTACCGATATCGAAACTGATACCCTTGTTTTCCAATTCCGACTCTTTTTTCAGCTTCTGGGCCTCATGCTTTTTCACCAACTCTTCCCACTCTTCCTTAGTTTTAGGTTTGTCATTTTTATCTTTGCTGATCTTGTATCTCAATGACGGATTAACCCTGGTTTGAGAGCCCTTGAACAAATCATCGTGGATATCTTCCACTACCTCGCATTTCAACAAGTGTCCAAATAACAAGTAATTATTCATAGTTTCAGCTGCAATTCTCGCAGTAGTCAAATCTTCAAATTCTAAAAATCCATAATGCTTGGACTTTCCAGTCTTCTTGTTTCTTGCTATCCGTAAATTTATTATGTTACCAAATTGGCTGAAATACTTTTTCATTTCCTTTTCATAAAAGCCATGTGGGATTCTGCCAATATAAATGACACCTCTTTGCTTTTTAGCGCCCACATTTCTTCCTGAAACCATCTTGGATGGCTTTGCATTAACCGAGTGACCACCGGATGTTGTTTTTTGGGCATTCTGATCAACGTCACCATCAGATAAACCTTCTAGTTCATCAGAGCTTTCATCAGAAAGTTCCTCTGCGAGCTCATCGGCACTCAGTTCGTCACTGCTTGCAGGCAACGCCAACTCCAGCGCTGTTCTATCAACTGTTTTGTTTAAGCCTGCGGTAGACAGCTTATATGTCTTAGTATTGGACTTGCCCATGGTTGAAAAGGGGAAATACGAGGCAAATACAGATTTCTACATCCAATTTTTCGGCGATGGGATGAGGATCGAATACAAAATTGAATATGCAGGATATTAGATTAGAATAGTGAAGAAAGCAATCATGCAAGGGCCTTTTCCAACAACTTCCAAGTTGCTGAGACAGGTAATCCAACTACGTTGAAGTAGTCACCCTCAATCTCCAGAAACAACAAAGACCCTTGTTGTTGATATTTGAAGCCTCCAGCCGCGTTTAACCCTTCCTCTGACTCAATATAAGCCATACTTAATTCCTCTGAAGCATCAAACACCAAAGTACTGCTTGTAATAGTAGAGTACTCAGTCTTTGTACCATCAACCTCTATTTTGAACACAGTTACAGCGGTCGTGACTTTGATTTTTGGATTTGACCTGTACTTTTGAAACATTTGTAGTTGTTTCTCCTTGGTACCAGGCTTTTCGAAAATTTCATCATGACAAGTTATAATTGTATCTGACGTTAACAAAATAGGATTCATATATTTATCCATCTTCCCTGATTCAAACAATGCAATTGCCTTATTTCGACACGTTCGCCGTACATACTCCTCATGAGAAACATCACACTTCTCCAAATTTTCAGGATAACAGGATACAATAACATCGACATCTTTTATTCCAAGGTTATTTCTCAAGATTTCCAACCTTCTTGGTGAAGAAGACCCTAGAAGGAACTGAAACTTCCTTAGCTTATTGTAAATTGGGTGTTCAAGTGTCATCTAGTTTCCTTCAAGCTATATCGTATAACTAAAGTACGAGGAATCAATTGAAAGTAAAGTTTTCTAATTGTTTCAGATTTCAATTCAACCTGTTGATTCTCGGGTCTGTCAAATTGTGTATGTGTCCAACGCCCCATTATATACAGGACAGAAGATTATGCTCGCGAGATAAAATCGTGTTTTCATGTCAGTTCAACTTGATTTTAAGCAGACGAAAGTTAAGATATCTCGAACAGAGATTGCTCAATCGCCATGAAGGTTCTATATAAAGAAAATCCTAGATCTATTGCATTATACTCCAAATCACACACTTTAGTGTTTCAGCCTATAAAGAAACAGAAGATCTCAGTCGCTGTTGAGTTGATTCCAAACGAACAAGTGACGAGAGAAACTGGTTTCAAAATCCTAATACAGCGGGAAGTCCATGGATGTTTAGGATTGATAAATGTGGATAATCAAATTTTTTTGGCAGTGATAACAGGGGCTGTTACAGACGTTGCTTGTCCTGTTAGTTATGAATCTGTCGACAATATATATGCTGTGGAATTCATTTCATTGTCGAGTGACGAATGGGATTTCGTGAATTTGGATTCAAATGGGCTTCCAGCTTTGAGTGGAACTAATGGAAACACGGAAGATACCTCTGATGCAGTAAGGTCAGTTCATCCATGCCAGGATTTGAGAAAGCTTTTATCAAATGGATCTTTTTACTACTCTAATAACTTTGATCTAACATCGTTGCTTCAGAATAGAGGTATAGATGGTAAAAGATTAAATGACAGCGAGTCCGTTCAATCAAACCAAAAGCTAACAGTTGAACACTACCAAACTGATTATATGTGGAACTCCTTTATGATGGATGAACTCATAGAGTTTAGATCTAACTTAGACTCTTTTGTTCAATCAAAGTTAGACGACAACCGGTTTCTAACAACTGTGATTAGAGGATTCGCAAAAACGACACGCATTAGCTCTTCAGGGGACTCGATGTCCATTATATCTAAACAGTCTTGGAGAAGAGCAGGTACTAGGTTTAATGTAAGAGGTATTGACGACAATGGATATGTCGCAAACTTTGTTGAAACGGAATTTATTTTCAATTGTCCTTCTCAATCATCTATTTTTGCATTCGTTCAAATTCGAGGTTCTGTGCCAACATTTTGGGAACAAGACTCAACGCTCATAAACCCTAAAATCACCCTTACAAGGTCTGTGGGGGCGACACAACCAATTTTTAATAAGCATTTTAAAGACGTTTGCAATAAGTATGGCGTTTGTCATATTGTTAACCTTCTCTCTAAGATCAAAGCTCCTGAGGTCGCTATTCTGCGTCGATATGAGGAACTCTATGCGAGTACTGATCACAAGGAGGAGTTGGACTATAGCGACTTTGATTTTCACCAAGAAACGAAACCTCTGAGTGGTGGCTTTGCTGGCGCCACAAAAATTTTACCGTTGCTTCATCAATCGCTTGAGCAATTCGGATGGTTTTATTATGACATCGAACAGGGAGAGGTTTGTACTCGCCAGGACGGAATTTTTAGAACAAACTGCTTGGACTGTCTAGATAGGACCAATTTGATCCAACAAGTGATCGATCAATATGTTTTTGAAAACATTCTCAAGAACCAATCTTATCAAAACGGCCCGAGGGAAAGAGCAAGGCTAGATGATTTTATCAATAGACACAACACTTTATGGGCCGATAATGGGGATGCGATATCGCAAATATACACTGGTACGAACGCTTTGAAATCTTCTTTCACCAGATCAGGCAAAATGAATTTTGCAGGAGCGTTGTCAGATGTCACCAAATCTGTTTCTAGAATGTATCAAAATACGTTTGTTGATGGAAAGAAGCAGTCGACTATGGACTTGTTGTTGGGGTACGATTCGAGAAACTCAGTTCCGGTAAAGATTTATGACCCAATCAATGAGCATATAGCTTCGAAGCTAAAATCTCAAGCTAAATTGTACACGCGTTGGGATAATATAAACATATTTGTCGGAACTTATAACGTGAATGCTCTAGATCCACATGGAAGCAAGACTGACTTGACTTCTTGGCTTTTTCCACCGGAGAATGATGATTTGGATGCTCCTGATATCTATGCAATAGGCTTGCAGGAACTTATAGAACTAAATGCCGGCTCCATACTCAATGCGGATGCTTCTAAGCCGAACAAATGGGCCAACATCATTGGCGATCAATTGAACAAAGGAAGTGAGAAATTTTTATTGCTCAGAACCGAGTCCATGTCATCAATGTCTTTGCTTTTGTTTGTTAAGCAGTCACAAGTGCACAATGTCACTCAAGTGACAGGATCTTCAAAAAAGACCGGATTGGGCGGTATCACGGCCAATAAGGGGGCATGTGCAGTAAGATTTGATTTTGGACTGACCTCTTTCGTTTTAATTACTTCACATCTAGCTGCAGGTACAACAGCTCTCACGGAAAGGTTTAACGATTATCAGACCATAATGCAAGGTCTCACATTTACTAGAAATAAGGGAATTTCTGATCACGATCATATTATCTGGTTTGGTGACTTAAACTACAGAGTCTCATTACCAAATGGCCAATGCCGCCTGTTAATCGACCATGGGGCTTTCGATGAGATGTTGGCAGTTGATCAGCTTAATCAGGAGATAACGCAAAAGGGTGCATTTTATGGATTTAAGGAAGGATCCATTAAGTTTTATCCAACTTATAAGTTTGACAAAGGAACCTCTACCTATGATACCTCTGAAAAGCAGAGAGTTCCTTCTTGGACCGACAGGATTCTATTTCGCAGCTCGAAGGGAAAGGAGGGCTTGAAGCAACTAAACTATAATTCTGTGATGGAAATTTACTTAAGTGACCATAAACCTGTGTTTTCAACACTTCTTTCCAGTGTTGAATTCATTGATAGCGAAAAAAAGATGAGCTTGTTCAGAAGCTTATATGGTTCATTCAAATCAGAAAACGGCGGTTTAGAACATTCTTTACTAGATTTGGAATCGGATTCGGCATCTTCTTCCATCTCATCTCAACAAACCACCTTTTCAGCTGATCTTTTATCTGAGATGAATATAACGGAGGAAGATTATGGCAAGATTCCTTTGGACTATAAGCCGAAGAGGCAGCCTACATTACCAAGAAAGGTACCACCACCGCTTCCAAGGAGACATGATGATTCTTCAGCGGGTTTATCAAATGTTTCTTCAAGAAAATTACCACCTGCCTTGGAACCAAGAGGCAGTGAAAAAAAATTATCAGGAGCTCCTCCGCCACCTCCATCAAGAAGAAGAACTACAACGAATTCATCAGACTCTGAGCTAGGTCGTACGCCAATCGGGTTTTCAGCTACCCCATTAATACCAAGCAGATCGAACTCAAGTACGCCGGTCCAACAATCTTCTCCACAACCTTCTACGAGCTATTCACCCAACTCTAGTCAACTAAAACCGATGGTACCTACAAAGCCGTCATCTCTTTCTATTAGTAAGTCAAAAGAAAAGAGTGCCACAGATGATGCATGTGCTGAGAGCTTTGCAAAACTGACTCGAGAAGTCCAAGAAGTTCCTGATAACAAAAAAGGCGAAACCAGAACCCCTGTTGTTGGCTCAATGTCAGATTGGAAGCCACTAATACCTAAGTAGCACATTTCATTTCGTTTTAGCATTTCAATGATAGATCATAAAGAAAACAAACAGTAGTGCATTAACCGTGCATACCATACCGATTTTTGAATTTTGTTTAGTGTAGACCATCACCCATGAGCAGCAATTCGAGGCGAATCAAATTCTTGTCCATTTCGGTACCTATAGTGTATGGAAACCGGTCAGTAAGGTTGAAAGATGAAGACAGAAAGCCCAATACTCCTGCCGACCATACACATAAGTGGACCATTTTCTTCAAGCCTGTTTTGAACAACATCGATCTCACACCTCTTATAAAAAAAGTTACTTTCAAGTTGCATGAAACGTACGAAAACCCCATAAGGTCAGTGGAAAAGCCGCCATATGAAGTCACTGAAACTGGTTGGGGAGAGTTTGAGATAGTGATAAGGATACATTTCCATACAGGTCAAGAACTTGGAATTAGTGAAAAGAACTTCCAAATATTCCATGGTCTTAAGTTACATCCTTTCAATCCTCAATATCCACCGAAAGAAAATGGTGAGGTGAACTCCATCCTTTATGACGAGTTGGTGTTCCAAGAACCATCAGAGAAGGTGTTTGAAATTCTTACTGCAAAACCCGTAAATCTTTTACCCTACAAACTAACCGACCCTGCCAATAGGGACCAAGAATATATCCGTCCCGACGAAACTGATGAATTGGCCAGATTAGATGTGTATATCAAAAAAGTGAAAGATGAAATTGAGCATCAACACAATGGCTACAGAGATTTGGAACAAGAAAAGTTGGCCTTACTACAATGAACTTGGAATTTAAAAGATGTATCTAATGTTATGTTACATCATGGTCCATGGTTGATTTGATAAAAACTCAACTAATTCGTTGACGACCGACTCGAGCTGGTCAATCTGGAGGCCAAATTTTGCATGAGTTGTTCCTCCCTCCAATGCAAAGCTTTTTGAGCCTGCGATTCGCTGAATACCTGTCTGATTGTTCATGAGAAGAGGAATCTTGTATCTGATTGCCATATTGCTATCAAGAATCATCAAATAATCCAATGGATAGGTTCCACCACCCAATGGATCTAAAATTTTTAATTCTGATCCAAAGACACGGCACTGTTTGTTAGTGGTCACAATTGGTGGGCAGGCTAAGTTTTCACTAATACTTGAAACATAATTGCAGGTCACAAATACCACACTCTCGAGGAAAATCGAGGGAAACATATCTTGGATCGACCGTATGTGTTCTTTAGCTTGTGCTCCTAAGAAAAATATGAATGTTTGCGGAGGGGATATTCGGAAAGATAAACTTTTAGAACCAGTACCATCAACAACAAAAAAAGAGCTATTGACTTTATCCAAGGAATAATTTGCAGTTCTTTGCTCTTTGCTATTGCCAAGTTTTATTTCCTTAAGAATATACGCCACAGCGCTACTAACTTTTTGTGCTTCAACGGCTGGAATCCAGTGGGGCAGATTGTTAATTTGTTTTTCTTTGAGCTTGGAATTTTTGGTTGGCGAAGTCTGTAGATTTTTGTCGACTGAAAAATATGTGTCTACATTGATAAGATCATGGCTGATTTCAGGGATGCAGAAGTGATGTGACCTTTTCATATCGCGGAAGACTTCTGATGCTCTCTTGTTCCCCCGAAATTGAAGTCCTACCAGGTGCCGGATTCTCAAGAAGATCCAACCACAAGATAAACTTGTGTATATGAATCATGAACATATTGGCCGATTTATATTTGAAAAAACCATCACGTGATTTCCCCACATTTGTACTTTCAGTTCTTAAATAATATGACACATGCACGTATGAGTTGAGTATATACAGTACATCGAAGCAAACCCCTAATCTGAAGTGTACTGTTAATCTTACGACGGAACAATAACAATAACGAAATCAGAAATTCCTCTCACCTAAGCCAACTAATTAACTAGTTCAGTACGGTAATAAGGACTCACAACTACGCTCTTTTGCTTGCTCAATCAGTGCGGAAAATATATACACAGTTTGAACCATATTGAACTGGGAAGAAGCAGCATGTGCTCCTTGAAACTAGCAAGCTGCCAATGAACATTTTCCCCTTGTAGCAATTTACCACAACGCATTTATAATTGAAGAGCACACACCTTGTCAACTAAACTTTGTTGGTCGATTGCCCTACTCATGTCAGACCCAATCTGTTTGAAGTCCAAAAGAAAAAGCCTTGGTTCAATTAATGCAAAGTACCATCGAGAACGAAAATGTCTTTGCATCGATGTCATACTAAGACTATGAAAATCATTGTACCTAGCTAAACAGATAATGCCAGTTTTACCAACTGAATTCTACTTTTTCTTATTGAGAGTAGACTCCAAGGAATTTTCCGAACAACAGGACCCTCAATACACAAACTAAACCACAAGCAAAGGAATCTATTAAAAAGATAACATCGCGCATTTGTATAAACACCATTACAATTTAAAATATTCCACAACTCTGCTGCCCAAACTGATGCTGATTTAGAAGTCGCCTGAAACAGCTTCTTATGTAAAACGCTTCGAATATTGTTACGCCAAGGCATTTCACTTTGAGACGCTCATCATGCCTTTCCAAGAGCTGACTTGAACGGTATTAAGAAGAGTTTCATTAGTAAGATTTGCTTTCCCATTCCGCAAAACCAACTAGAAGTCCTTGAAAATTTTAATCTTTTTCACGTTTAGAATGGATGCTTGAGATAATTTTAGATCAAATAAGGTTATTACGTCTTCTGATTTCATATTGTTCAATCAGTCGATACAATGTACGCATGAACAGTAATGTTTAACAGCTAAGGTTTGTGGAAGATCTGCTAGTCGACTCAACTGATAAAAATCGTATCCATCTATGGAACAGTAATTGTCTTGTTGGATGTATTCATTGCCATTAATGCATCTATCATTGCTGGTAAGCAATTTGTTAACGTATTGATCGTACACTCTAGCACATTCATCATGGTATGTGTTTTAAGTTAGTCTGTATAGCTGGAGATCGGAGACTCAAAGGTCTGTAATACAACACACGTTCATTTTAATGCTTTGCAAAGATGGGTAGTCTTTGCAAAGTGATTGCTGGGTAGCTCTGTCAAAACAAAAATCTCAGTTTCTTCTCTCTTCTTTATTAATCTGGATGGTAGTGGTATTTTGATGCTACAAGTAAATAGTAATTGTTGATTGGAGTAAAGCAAATCAATGGTGGCATGTACACATTATCCATCTTGAGGCCGTCGGTGACTACACTTTTTATTTAGATATGTAAAATCTTAGAATAGTCAATACGTTCCCTATCGAATGTCGGATTAGATTATAGTTTCTCTATAAAGTTTTATGAACACTTGTATAAATTTATAGCTTAAAAGGTATGTAGTCAAAGATCAAAATTTATCGTTTGTTTGACTTACTGATTAGCCCAATTTGTTTTTGAAATTGGTAGAAAGGTAGATTATTGAATTTCTTGAAGTTGCATTATAATTTTCTGTATATTGCCGCTGTTAGTCTAGGAGCTCAAGTTTAATTGTTGTAGAGTGTTAAGTGGTTAGCAAGCTAGTGGTGCTTTTTTCGTTAGTGAAATTTTACTGATTATGTTTCTGATGCTGAATCTGAGACTAAAGTAATCTGAAATAATTTGAAATATTCAAAGGAGGTTTGTATTCTAATGGATATTTAAGGGTATCACATCGGTCTTTTTGTATGTGTTCGTGACTCTTTGTAAGGCTTATTTGCTGTAGAACCTAATATGTACTGGACGTTGTTTTGTTTTGGCTCTGATCTTGCGAAAATGCAAATTGGGAGTTGGGTAGTAATCGGTTTCTTCGTATTGTTTTCATGATGATATTTTAGCTACACGGTAGGTTTGTTTCATAATACCTTTGTTATCTTGTGCCATGTATTGAGATAGGGCATATTCATGTAATTTTTGATCTTTAGTATGTCTTTCTTTTTGCGTGCTTGGCGTGGAATGTTGGTCTGTACAGGTTGATATTATTAGGTATAGGGCACGGGTAAAGAAATGTTTGGTAGAGAGGGTAGTGGTTGCTGATTATTTTTTTGGAGATTTGTAGGATAGCTTTGGTGTAGTTCTTTTCTGTTTTAATTAAAAAAGGCTTGCTTGTAGTCAACTTTGCGAGGGTCCACACTTTGAATTGCTGTTGCACTTCTATTTAGAGAAGAGAGGGATTTGGAGGGAGCTGATTACACGGTTCGTTCTATTTATTCGATTGGTTTTGGTTGGTTGGTGTAGTCTTTCGTGTTTTTCTTACAGTGCGATGTACTTGTGATTGGAATTTAGTTTGTGATGGTTAGGTTTGTTCTAAGAACCTACGTAGGTCGGTTTCAATGGTATATGGGCTATTCACTGTTTGATCTAACTTGTTTAATTTGATATTCGAGGTTTACCTTCCTAAATTTTGTTCTTCATTAAGTTCTTGCATATTTTTTGTTTTTACCTTCATATTAAAGACTTCTGCTTAGATATATCATCCTATTTTGATTTGGATGATATATTTTATTTATATATCCAAAGGAGGTTATGTATATCCCTTTGAAGAATGTTATCGAGAAAATTAAAACTTTAAAATTGGATAATGAAAAAACTATTGTAGAAGCTATACAAGAAAAAGACTATAGGTTTTTTAGAATATGTTGATACTATATCAGATATTATACCAAATCCTAAAGGTCCTTGTGATTATGTTATATTAAAAGCTGGAGATGATATTAGTAGTATAACAGGAGTTAATGGAGAATCTTTACAAGGTTATAACCCTAAATTAGATTTTACTAAATTAGAATCAAAATAAATAAATTGATTTTAAAGATATAAAAATTAATGCAAGTAGATAGAGTCTTCGAATGTTCTTACTTGTTTAGTCGTTACAGGTTCTAGCAAATTTACTCGGGTGTTTATCGTTACTTTGGCGTGCTTTCTTCGTATACTTGTATTCGCAGCATAGATTTGCCAAAAGTGAAGATATGTATGCGAACTTTGTTGTTCTACATACTAACTACTCTTTAGGTTGAAGTACTGAATGTTCAATTTGTAACTCAGGATAATTTTATAATACACATATCTTACAGTAGAGTTGGTGGTCTTTTGTTGTCTCAGTTGGAGGCAGAAGAATATTTGGTGACAGCCCTAGTACCTTCTGAAACAGCATGTTTGGCCAATTCGCCCGGAAGAATCAATCTTACGGCTGTTTGAATTTCTCTTGCTGAAATGGTAGACTTCTTGTTGTACGCGGCCAACTTAGAAGCCTCAGAAGCAATTCTTTCGAAAATATCGTTCACAAATGAATTCATAATGGACATGGCTTTCTGAGAAATACCAGTGTCTGGATGGGTTTGTTTCAAAACTTTGTAAATATACGAGGAGTACGTTTCCTTTCTAGTCTTAGTTCTCTTTTTAGAATCTGAAGAAGAGGCGGTCTTCTTTGCAGCTGGTTTCTTTTCAGCAGGGGCCTTAGAAGCAGGCTTTTTTTCAGCTTTTGGGGGTGCCATTTTAGATCGAAATTGTTTTGAACAGTTGACTTCTGTGGAAGGAGTTCAATCTCTTATATAATCAGTCTCGAAGGGTAAAAGCGCTACTCGCGCTCTGATCATTTGACGCGTAATCTTTACGCGGTGGTCTGATAAGTGCTCTGAGGGTACTGGATTTACGCAAACGGGTTTCGTGCTCAGTATTTTGCGAGAGGGGCGTAGATTTGTGAACGATTGCAAGATGCGTTGTTGCAATTGAAATGGTTGTTATTATTTCGCTGCGAATTGCATCTCTACTATAAGTATCCTTTCGATCCCGCGGCCAATTAATTAGTCTTACTCTTAAATTATAACATGTCTGGTGGTAAGGGAAAAGCAGGTTCAAGCGAAAAGGCTTCTACTTCGAGATCTTCGAAAGCGGGATTAACATTCCCAGTTGGTAGAGTGCATAGATTATTGAGAAAGGGGAATTATGCTCAAAGAGTTGGTTCAGGTGCTCCAGTGTACTTGACTTCTGTGTTGGAATACTTGTCTGCTGAAATCTTGGAATTGGCTGGAAATGCTGCGAGAGACAATAAGAAGTCTAGAATTATCCCTAGACATTTGCAATTGGCCATCAGAAATGATGAAGAATTGAACAAATTGTTGGGACATGTTACTATTGCCCAAGGTGGTGTTTTGCCAAACATTCATCAAAACTTGTTACCAAAGAAATCCGGTAAACCAGATAAGTCGCAAGAATTATAAAACGGGAATTTGCGATCCTTTAGTTCATTGAATGAGAGAGGACTTATTCTATATGTATTATATATTATTTTAATGGCAATTGGGTCATACTATAAATGGCTTTTACTTTATATCCAATAAAATCTGAACGTGTAAAGGTAGTTAAGCAACTGGCGTGATGTAATGGTTGAGCCCTTTGTAGCTTATATACTGTATAGTACGAAGCGTTCCGGGCAATCACGCACGTAATTACGATAAACAATAATGCTTGATTTCTAGGATATTTCAATAGTTTTGTCTGCAGAATGAAGTCAAAGTATTGTATAACTGGAATGCGGTGCTATCATTCCGGCATTTGCTGCATTGCCTTTCTCGATTTACTTGTACTCTAGGAAGCACTCTTATCTAAGGTGCTCACCTATTCATCTTGTGAGCAGATGACCACAAACGCAGGACTTCGAAAAACTTACGACTAAAAGTGTAAGGTTGAAAGTGGACTAATTCACTCTCGAAGTTTAGTAGTGTTCAAAATCAAAACATTATAAAGATACTCTTGGATGTTGCGAAAGCAAGATATAGAGTTGATTAATTGATCGAACGTCCCATATGCAAATCAATGAATCCCAGATGTGCTTAATTGAATCAGATATTTGAGTAAATTTTTTGAGGTGAGACTCTTACGAGCACTTTCTTCAAAGCCGCAGCACGAATGTTTATTGATAAGTGTAGATTCTAGCACTCAATGTAATATTTAAAAATATTATTCAATTGAACACCTTTGTCGCCCATTTCTTAAGTTCACTTTCAAAGATTGACCTAGTCAATCCCTTAGATTCGTCGAAGATATGTGCAAAATGACAATTGATCGATTCCACGTCCTTATTTCTCATCTCATCATCGAATAGAATGAACTTTCCTTCCTTGAGTTCATTCTCTAAACCTAATGCTTTTGCTGCCTTGGTGATATGAGTGACCTTTGATCCTTGACCCCATTGTATTGAATCAAAATACTGGATTGCTGGAGCATCTGAGATATGAAGTAAGGATAATAGTTCCTGCGCCATTCGAGGTGCTGCTGTTCGACTAGCAGCAATCATAGGAACGTTGTTTTCCGCTAGTTCAGTCACGATGCTTTCCACGTCCTTGTACATAGATATACGTGTACCATATTTATCTGTAACCTGATTGTTGCTCACTCCTCTTAACGGTGCAGAAATGTGGGTATCACACCAAAGTGGCCATAATGTATAATCTAAATCAAAAACAACTGCCGCAGGGTACTTATCAAATGCCATCTATTGATGGCTCGATATGCGTCTCGGGTCACTAGCTTTAATGGGAATTCGCACCTCACACGTTCCCCTCGTGCGACTGTGGGAAAATTGCTTATCAGTGAGAAAAAAGGTGGAGTCACTTACCGCTACCCCTTACGAAGGCAAAATCTCAATTTGCTACAACCCAACTGATTTCATTTGGAAAGATAATCAATATGAATCCAACTGAAATTATCACGTTTCATGTGACTCATAAGAAACTTTCCAACAATCATAAAGCGAGCTTGACCAAGAAACTCTCGGTAGACAGATCTGAGTTTAAGAAGGTTACTACCAAGGACGCTCTTATTGAATTTTTGAGTGAACATGATTTGAAGCTACCCTTTCAGAGCACTCCCTTTATTGAGTTCCTAAGGAAGTCCAAGAGACATAAAGAATATGTCCCTTTGGAAACCGCAAACGACTTCAAGAGCTTGGACAGATCTCTTATGGTGAAGAGTAGGGTGAAGTTGATAATCAATGATAGAAGCCCTTCGATTGTGTCTGGCTCGACAAATGGTAGACAAGGAAAGAATCTCGGTTTGAGTTTGGCCGGTTTAGGAGACGATTTAGTCGATGCAGCCTTGGATCGCTTCAAGGACTTTTTTTCTTTGGATCCCAAGGATATCCTGGATGGTAATGTCCAACAAGGTTATGTACAACATCAAGTCTTTTGCGACAGGTGCAACCCTATAGATGTTGAAGGCATGAAATCTTTGTCGGGAGTGAGATATCATTGTTTGGTGTGCACCAACTATGACCTATGTGAAAACTGTGAACTGGAATCACAACTAGGACTTCATTACGACGACCAGCATACTCGTGATCATGCAATGTTAAGATCAGTAATTGGTAATCACCATGATATGATTGTTAGAGAGCAATTGTCAAATCTGATGTGTGGGACCTTGTTTGAAAGAGATGAAATCGCACCTTCTCTCGGCACTGACGAAAGCTGTGGTAAAGCAATCAAACTTGACTTTTTACTAAAAAATTTGGACAAGCTTTTAAAGAATTCAGAAAGATATGAGGATCTCCTTTCAGCTATGCCTAATTTGAATTTAGGTACTCCTGAAGAAGAAGAGGATTTGAAGTATGCTATGCTCAAGAGCTTAGCAGAATCCAAGGAAGGCGGGAGTGTCTCAGAGTCGATTCCCGAGCACTCCGTTACATATTCAAATACAAAACGGAGTACTTCTCTTGAAAATAAGAAGGAAGGAACAGCGGCGTTTGAGCCTATTCAATTAGGTGATAAAGCGGAAGGCCATGTTGTTGCGAAAGTTCGAAAATTGTGTTCGAATTCTAAGGTTATTTCTTTGCTGTTATTGAACTCTTCTGAAACAATTATTGAGGGTGGGGAAATAACTTTCGAGTTCTACAATAATGATTCATCGGAGGTTGTTGTTATTAAGAATGCAAGTTTGATTAAGCCAGGTCAGCAAAGATTTTACAACCTTGGTGCTTTGAATGACAAGCTCCTCGAATTCGCTAATATGAGGCTCAAGGTTACAACACTAAACTTTGTTTTGGAAGGAAAATACAGCAATACATCAGTTTCCGAACTATCGATTTTTTCAAGATGCGGGCACGATAAGACTAAATGTGTGGATGTAACCACGCACACTTCCATCCCTAATGAGAAAATCGAAGTAGCATTGGTACCAAAGTCAAGCTCTTTGTCACAGATTATTATAACCAATAAGTCTGACAGGGAAATTGATTGTTCAGAATTGAAATTGGAAGTGATTAACTACTTGGGATCAAAGGTTGCATCAGTTGCTATACGGAAAAGTTACGGAATTATGCCTGGCAAGGTTGCGAAATTCAATATCAGCTTGATCAATACCCACTTGAAGTACCCGTTCGAGTTGATTATGACAAGCAAGTTTTTCTCTGGAAGATGTACCTTGAGTTTGAAAAATTTGTCCGCTGTTTTAATTCTTTCGGGCGAAAAGGATAGTTGCAGCAAACTTTCTTCTCCTGGACGAAATTTGAAGGAGGAAGTCGACAATAAAGAAAAAGAGGGATCCTCGGTACTAGTAGTCTCTGGAGAGGATCGTTCTGTTGTCCTTCCTGCTTTGACAAAGGAAGGACTGGTGAATTCTAAATACTCTACAAGTTCCATTTCGGAGTATATTGATGCAGATTCATCAGAAAATAGCAAGTTCAAGGAAGTTGCTAGTAGTGATGATGAGTACGATATGATAAGTGGAGAGGATGAAGCAGGCTTCTCAGATTACGAAATATTGTCACCAGTGTCGACAAATGGTGCATAGTTTTACGTTACTATATGATTCGATAATATGTGTTTGCGGAAGTGGCGATTATGTAACGAAGTCGCGCATTGCTTAACTTTGGTCGTGTAATGGTAATTCTATACATGAATTTTACATACTGCGCAAATTATCTCCACATAGTCATGTCCCCTATACTTGAAGATCCCTCATTAAGTAAAGATAGTGAAGGTGAGTTAGTGTGAAATCATTATGTATCGCATAGAGCTATTGCTAACCATTTTCAGAACTGAAATTTAGGCAGAAATGTATCGAATTAAGAACTAGGATCGTGGAAGTTGAAAATAATAATGAAATTGCAACGCTTGCGTTGTCCAGAACTAAAGCAGCCATACGTCGATTGAGGTTAGAATATGCTATTTTGCTAGAACGATTGGAAGAAAGGGCCAGTAACATTCCGAATGGAATAAATTCTTTCGAAGAAATGGCGTCACCGCCTATTGCTAATGTGTTGGACGATTCAGCTAATCCTTCTTCCTCCAAAATTTCTCGCAATGGTATTGGTAAAAAGAATGCTAAGAAATCAAAAAGTACACCAATCTCTACTTCCTCAAGCAGTAACTCTGCTATTAAACCGCAGAAGATTAGAGATCCTGATTTGCCCAAGAGGCCAACCAATGCGTACTTGATTTTCTGTGAGATGGAAAAAGACAGAATCAAACAAGAAAATGAGATCAAAAATCCAGGTGTGGCGAATGATTTATCGAAGAGTATGACAGAGGCGTGGAAAAATCTCGATGATGAAGAGCGCAAACCATACTATAAACTCTATGAGGATGACCGGGTAAGGTATCAGACAGAAATGCTCGCCTACAACCAGAAGAAACAGATCAATGGTGAGGATATGGAAGACAAAAGAGATTATAAGAGGCAAAAGATTTCTTCGGATGGCATTGAAATGAATTTTGACGAATTGAAAAGTGAGGGTGCCAATGAGAATGAAATGAATCTGGCATGGAATGACCAACAACTAGTTGCTGAAGATGACGATGGAGATACACTGGTAATTGCTAATGATGATTTAAACGCTAAAGATAATCTTTCGAAGGAAATGAGTTTAGTACCCGAGAAGGATTCTTTAGCTAGTGATGCATCTACCGTTCCTGCTGAGCGCCATGAGAGCACAGACGAATAAGTGTACTTGTATATTATTTAATAAATGTATGACAAATGAACCACTCCTGATGTCTTAGATAAAGTAGCTATGATAACATGAAATGTCCTTCAATTGAAGCGCTTCTTTTTTTGGCGATAGAAGCCATTTTCATCCTTTTCGTGTTTTCTCTTTTCTCGCGATCTTTCGTGCTTCTTCAATTTTCTTCTCGCTATAACTTCGGGAGCAGACAATGCCATTTGCGCCCGTTTAGTTCTTCTGTCCTGTCTCCTATTATCAACTATCAGCTTAGCCTTTGCATAAATGCTAGTGTACTCGGAAACTCCGAGTTTTTCTTCCATAACTTGCATGCATTCCAAGCTTAGATTCACCAAATCCTCCTCCTCCTTACCATTCTTGGAATCCAATTCAGAAAAGTTAAACAATGCGACTAAAATCTGCTCTGCGATTCCGGGTAGTCTTGGCTTCTCTATCACTTGAATTAACATGGCGGTCAACTTGGCTGCACTCTTCTTGCTAATAAATGATTCTTTGTAGTTGTGGTCTTGTCTTATTATGGAACAAGCCTTCGACACAATATAATCGTTAGCGAATTCAAATTTGGTCTCATCTGAGTTGCTTTCGTAGGGCGCACCATCCTTCTCCCATTTCATTGCGAGAATCACTAAATTCTTTATAATCTGACCCCCGAGTTCTTCCGTTATTGAAGGGGCCCCAAGTTGTCTAAGCAACCTGTAAGAAATTGTTTGGATTTCGTAATGAGGTAATGCAAATTTTACAGCATTCAAGTTGGCCAAGAACAATCCAATTAATCGACTAGAAATCAATCGAATCCAAGCATGCGGATAAAGCAAAACTTCAATAATATTTTTCCATATGGATTCGAAACTTTCGGAAAACACATCTTGTTGGAGCTTTGCGCACACAATAGAAAATGAATTCAATGCAGCATACAATAACTCCCATTCCACATTAGTTTCTTCCGAAGCCTTCGCACCTTGAAGAGTTGTTGTTATGGCAGCAAGGGCGGCATCGTTCAAGCTCGAATTTTTTTCAAATCCAAGCTCACTTAAATAGATTTTGTAAACACTTAACCCACACCGCTTGAGTTGTTCGTTGTTGGAATTGATCCACGCGAAACAATATCTTTCAAGATTCTCGATGCCCTTGGAGTCCAAGTTCTTGAAAATACTGGAGATCAATGATGCCGCCATTTCTCGGCATCGACTGGAATCATCAGAGGCTAGAAGATTGGATAAAGAAACAAAGAATGAAGTAGCTAGTTTATTCAACAAATCAGGTCCTGATTTAACGATCACCAAATGTATCAACTCCATTACAGATTGCCTTCCTGCCTCAGTGGGGTATTCCAAGTTGTTTATGCAAAACTTGAGCAGTTTCTCTAGCTTTCCTCTTCCCTGATCGTATTCCATTAAAAATTGGTAGTAAACACTCCTCGACATATCTCTCACTTCTTTAGAATGATTGACAACCATAATTTTTGATACTTTCTCCATGATTTCATATACTTCCGGAATCATGACATGCAGAGAAACCACGGCTTTTAAAAAGTTGAATGCCAATCCTTGCTTGTTGGGCTCTTCGAGGTCTGGTTGAATGCGAACTAAAATGTACCGAATAGCGGACTCGTTCAAGTCTATATCGGACTTATGACGAATTGTAGTTGCCAAAAATTTCAATGCTGCTTGACAGATTTCTGAATTTGTTGTTGGTGAATCTCTGATAATATTTAGTGATACCTTTACACACTCTTCGAAAATGGGTGTGTGTTCCTCAGTAAAGGGCAATTTGATAACAGAATTCAAAATTCTTAACGCAGAAACTACCACACCTTCATTACTTGAATCAAGGCCAGCTTTGAGCAATGGCAAAAATCCTGAGACATTTGCAGTAGAACTCAAGTGAGTATTTCTGGCTAGGGCTGTTCTCAACAATTCAAATGAGAATTTCTGCAAGGTATGTACATGCATTGTAGTATCAGTGTGACGCTTTGTTTGTTTAGCATTCAACTGTACCATGAAATGCTCTTGGGGTTTCTCCTTCTTCTCATTGACTTTGCCATCTTTCTCTTCAAAAGCCATCTGATTGATTTCATAGCAAAGGAGTAAAATTTCATGCTTTCCGGCCTCGCTGTTATGATTAAGTCCCAATGCATATCTTCTCAATAGTTCATCTAGCTTGTTTTGTGTTTTCAATGATATTTGCTCCTGCAAGAGGAGCTTGATGGGCTTGATTAAGACGCTGAAATGAGACAAAGAAATGTTAGAAGACATAATCTCTCCAGTGTCAAAACTCTTCTTAAATCTCACTTCTTTCATTTTGCTATGGTAACCTTCAGCATCCTTTTCTTGGCCGGCAGCGCCGAAAATATCTTCCATAACAATATCTGTAATTAATTCGAGTGACTCATTCAATTCAGCTGGCCCTATGCTGTCGGAAATAAAGGCCAACAAATGATGAACTGTGAAACTTAGCACATGAATTTGTGAACCTCTTGAAAGAGCACCTTTCAATTCCTGCAAAACAAACTTGAGATACTGAGGGCCTAGGATAAGTAAAATCTTACTTAAGGACTTTCTAATTGCGTCTCTCAATTCCTCTGATCTTGACCGCATCACTTGGCAAGTACTAGTCAAGATGCTTGGAAGTTGCTCTTCAATCAAGTTGTCTGAGATGCATGTTATTAAGTTGCATAGGGCCTCAGACAAGGGGGCTCTAGCAACGATAGTTTCGTCATTTCTTACAACCAAGATTTTTGCCAAAGGTGGAAATGCCTCCTTCAACACGAAACTATCAATGTCTTCTTGTAACACAGGCATATTCTTAATTAGGTCTTGAGCTGACCCATTATTCCTTGCCTCATTTGATGCCTTGAAAGCTGCAGAAATCGCTACCACCATATTAACCGACTTCCGGAGGGATTCTTTTGGAGAAGTTTTCAAATTTGTTACGTATCTTTTGAAAATTGCAGTGAAGTGACTCCAACTCACACATCTTACCAAATGGCTAATAGTTTCAAGTGTTTGGACTCCGATACTCATAAATCTTTCCTCCCTAGAGAGTGCGTAATGCTCGATAATAGGCAATATATAATGGGAGATGCTATTTTCACTTAATTCATGCCTTACTGTGATCAAACTCTTGATCGCTTTCAGTCGATTGTGAAGTTGAATGTTGTTAACGTTTTTGAAAAAGTTGCTTTCGTCATCTCCATTGAACTTGAGAGCTCTCATATCTTCAAAGATATCAAAATATCTTGCTCCAGTACAATGTTCTAAAAGATCAATGTACTCTGATTGCACATCTTCATTTTCTTTTCGAAGGCCAATTTTCAAGTAGGGAAGAATCGTGGTTTTGAATATAGTTAGTTTTTCTGTAGCTTCACCCTCTGAATCAATTCCTGAAATGAAATCGACAAATCTCTTTAGTAGATATGTTCCATTCGTCCTGATAACTAGTTCAGTAGGGTCATTCATAAAATATAGCCCACAATAAATCAATGGAAGCCATTGTGTAATGCTTAGCTTTTGGTAGAGTTCTTCATTAATCGTTTTGAATGCCGCCAATCGCCTTTCGAAGTCATATTCTTGAATTCTGTTAGAGTAAGAATTTAAGTCTTCCACGAGAGCTGACACCTCCAGGATTTCCGAGAAGCGTTTACCTATGCTTTTGAAAACACCTACTAAGGTTTGTCTAGTCTTTTTATCAGAGTATACCCGAAGCGACTTAGCACAAACATAATATAGTGGATAGATTTCAGAAAATGGACAGTCGTAGTCATCAATAATTGAAGATAACGATATCAAAATATTCCCTTTCTCTGACAGATCGATTTGAGTTTGTGGTCGATCAAGAGCCCCTGTCAATGATTTTATCAAAGCAGCTTTAGTGTTTGCATCATTAATATAATTTCCTTGAATCAATAGTAGCAAAGTCGTGATCACGAGGCTTCCAATCTCTTTGTTAGTGATATTATCAATTATTATGGGAAAACTTTTAACCAACGAATTTACCAAGATTGCCAGCAATGTAAAGTATTCATCATCTGTTTTGTTATTCAAGCTAAGAGCTTTGATTGCAAACTCGAAAATGGCTGATATGACTGATTCCTTTGCATTTTCATTGCCGAATAAAGAGGCAATAGCTTCTACCGAAGCAAAATCATCCATGTACAAGAATTTTATAGTATTTGGGAGTTCAATCCAACTTAGGATAATCTTCATGAGAGTTGATGGCTGTTGCAAATTTTCCTGGGCAAAATTTTTGATTCTTGGCTTAATCAAGTAATCGTTAATGGTTAACATGTATGGTTCCCACTCAAACTCATCTCCCATAAGTTGAAATAAGTCAATTAGACACCTCATCCCTAGTTGGCGTATGTTCTTACCTATTTTATCAACATGAGAAGTCCACTCTGCGCTTCCAAAATTTGTTTCGTTCGTACTTTGCGCTACCACTAATGAATAAACCAAAGGTTCGATCGTTGCTTGGAGAGCTGAAGTGTATTTCAGCCCTAACGTGTTGTATACCTCGCTAAGAATTTTGAGATAGCCATTCACCTTACGAACTTGACTAAAAGATATCTTACCTTCATTGCCATCCTGAAAGAATCTTCTATAGTTCAAATGAAAAGATGCCAAATTCAAAAATTCGATAATATAATCCTCTGAAAAATAGGGCAACATGGTAATTACTGCAACTTTTTTTGCGGTTTTGCTGTTGCTTTTGGAAGACCCTTGAGCACGACCGTACAAAAGTCTTAATATAAGTGGCATAATGTGAACTGAATCTGAATTCTCAATCAATGATCCAGATTCATCTCCGATAATATTTGCAACCTCATCACGAAACATTGTATCATCTAAAAGATTTTTCAAATGATCGGAGTATTTGTTTATAGAAGCATTTCCCCAACACAAGAGCACATCCAATGCAGTCTTTTGAACTTGTGCCTGTTTATGACATAGTAAGCCAAGAGTGTGTTCATATAATAGTTGTGAATTAGGCTTCTTTTTCAAGTTCTTCAATTTACTGAATAGTGAAAGAAATTCGATCGTATCCTTTCTAGACCAAGATTCTGAAGTGTCAGTACCTATTTCCTGGCTATCGTCAACGATTCCATCTGAGATTTCCAAAAACATTGTGATGAGCTTTTCGCTGTTCCTGTCGGCAACAAAAGGCACCACCTTGAGCACTTCAATACTTTGGTTTCTCATAAGAGCACTGTAATGAGTCATTCCACTAGTTGATTCTGCAAAATCTACTATGGCTTGTTCTGAATTTCTGTATTTCGAGATTGTCCTATCGAATACAGTCAAGAAATTTTCTCTTAATTTTGATTCTGATGGTTGCCACTGAAGTGAATCATGTTCGAACGAATTGCTAATTTGATCTGAATATGATGAGTAGGGTCTCACATGATCATCATAGTTAAATGTGATGAAATGGGATGCCAAATTCCACAAAAGATTGGAAGCGAAGTTCTTTGAAGCTAGATCTGGCAATGCATTAAAAATCGCGGACCAAGAAGGTTGGAACTTATCTGTTAGCATCCCAAACATGTAATGGATAATCATCTTTTGCTCAAGTTCTGATACGCTTTCCAGAGATTTAAATTCAAGAGCCAAATTTCTTACTCTTAGCGCAATGTCCCGACCAGATCCAAGTGCTCGTGGGGTCTGCTCAATCAATCTTACTTGAAGGAGAAATGGGGATTCCGGCTTCTTCAATGCTTGCTTTATCGTGAAAAGTAAATTGATCGAGTTTATGCGTGTCTCATGACTTGGCAGTGCTAAATTCTCAACAATTTTATTTGAGATATCTGAATAATTCTCTTCGAGGATGACATGTAGCGGACCGCCTAATTGTTTCACAAAGTAGTCAAATGACTTAATAAATGCAGCAGAATTCTTCATGTTGTTCCATGCTCTCACAATCTTGATAAATATATTTGAAGCAGAATGAATGTGCCCATGTAATACATCAGTTAGCGAATGAATCGCAACAGAGCCGACATCCTGCGAAAAATGCGATTTAAATTCAAAGTCGTCATTCATGAGCTGGTCCAAAATATTAACCAAGAAATCTGATAGGGCTTCGTTTGAGGACTTGCAATTCTTGAGCAATTTCAATCTCCAATAAATCTCAATCAAATCATTTCCGCTGGTGATTCTTGCAAACTCATTTTTTAATTCATTTTCAATTATGTTAGCAATTGTAAGTGAAATTTTTGGGTCTATTTCGATACCATGATTATGATGAAACTCGAGTTTTGATAAAAACAATGCTAGTTTGCGTAAATCTCCCAGTCTTGTCGTATAGTTGGAAATGAAATTCTCAATATTATTTTTGATTCCAAAGCTTGTGACCCTTGACTGAGCTATTTCGCATGCTGTCTGGACAAACATCAAAAAGTATTGCCCATTGTAGATTCTCATCATAAACGAAAAGATTTGATTGTGTGAAGTTGTTAAGGTTTGGATATCACCGTTCCGGAAGATGATCGCCAAAAGGTAACTGAGAGATTCCATAAGAGCAGTTTCGAGTTGCTCAGACTGGAATACCGTTTGAGATTCAGCAGCAATCAATTCGAGCCTTCCAAGAAGAAGAGATACAGTAGAGAAAACAGATTCCCAGTTTGCTTTTCTACCTGACTCCGCAAATGACAATGCGGTCAAAATCTCTGTGATAGCCTTGAAGAGCATTAGATCATTTGTTTCCAGCAAAATGAGTTTTAGGTGATCTGAAACTAGCACATAGAATTTATGACAAGATTCTTCAGTTCCGTGATGTATGATATCTATCAAAATGGCAGAGACGATGGAAATAAAGCTAGAAGTCATGGATAGATCAGGACAACGGAGAGCGTTTTCGATAATTTTAGCCAAGATTAGGGACGATTTTGAATGAAATGTACCCTTCGTATTTTTCATAGATTCAGAGAAAACAATAGATAAGGACTCACGATAAGTATCATTTTCGGAAATGGTTTCAAATTGTTCGTTGAATGAGAAATAGATCACTGAGGACAATGCTTCGGGTCTCAGCTTTCTGATTAGGAATGATAACGCTTCAGCACAAAATCTTGAGATATATACTTTCTTTTGCAACTTCAATAAGGGAAGCAATAGTTTAAATGTTGGTAATAGATCTATCACCAAATTCTTTGATAAATATTTGAAAGTGAAAGCCATACAATTGAAAATCCATTCCAAAACGTTTGACGAATTTCTACTGTTTTGTGAGTCATTGGGATTAATTTCTGACACAAGCTGAGTTAACATTTCAATGTGGGGGATATAAAATTCCATGAAGTCTGGACCTAAGTCATGCACAAATTGTCCAAGCATTTCCAATAAGGGTTGAATGGAATGAACGTCATTTTTCCTGATATGTTTGGTTAAGGAATCAAATATGACCTGTCTATGATGCAAAATTTGAGGAAGTGATTGTGTCAAGTTTTCGATCTCATTCAAGCATTCTGTAAAGTTTCCACTTATATTAACTTCTTTCCAGTGCTCTAAGGTGGCCAAAAGGTGCGATGATTCAACATAATCATGAGCTCTTTTAGTCAAATTGAGATTTGGCTCGATCTTAATTGACTCTATCCTCTCTCTGAATGAAGAATAAGCATGTCTCCTAGAAGACTCTGTGGTCTTCTTCTTGTAGACTCTAGACATTACTTCGTGATTTAAGAATTCTCTCTCAATTTTTTTTTTGGAGGGCATCTCATCTTGTTTCTGTATTATGTAATTCTCTAAAAGTTCCCTTTATGGTCACATGATTACTTTTCTGTCTATAGTGAGTGCTACCATTATTTCTTCTTTTCTACATCCTTCGTCAGATCAATGCATAATGACCGATCATAAGTCTGAGTCTACTCCGCTTCTAAGTTCGAGTATCTCTGAAAATCCCATAATTCTTCCAGAGACAAGTTCGTCCTTTGGAAATAGCAATAATGGAACATCAATACAGCCCCGTGGTACTTTGCAAACTCAGGCCAATCGGGCCACATCCAAGATAGCGCAGTCTCCAAAAATCGGATTACAAAGAACAAGTAGAACTACCCAGAAGTTGAAACTTTTACCCGAGGATCCACCAAGTCTAGAAACAAATTCAAACACCATTAACACTAATGATGACGACGACGATGACGATGACGATTTTGCATCAACCAAAACTAGGGTCTATTCACAGGTGAAAAAGATTACTGACACATCAGCACGTAAAGATGCTGAAATTCTTGGGAAGCTGCATCGTGATATGTTACCTAGAGTTTCTGCCTATTGTACTTGTGGTTCCTACAAAATGAGGGATCTCCTAAGATGGTTGAAAGACCGAAAGAGAATTCACAACACCAGTCCAAAACTCTTTGATGAATGTTTGTATACCCCGTTCACATATAAGGATTGGAGACACGAAAACAATAATGGTAGTAGCTCAGGAAACGGCATAAGTAAAGGTGAACAAGATCAACACACATTTATCAGGTTGGCCGATGAAGGTGGAGAAATTGACGTTGGCAAAAAGAATGAGTTATTCATCTTTGAGTATGGTGTTATTATCATGTGGGGGTATACGAAGAAGGAGGAGGCCGCATTCTTAGTAGATCTAGCTAAATTTGAAAGCGAAAAGTTGTCTCAGGAAGACGTCCAACTTGAGGAGTTTAATTATTATATCACCAAGTCTTACCAGCCAAGAATCTATAATGATTTCATCACCTTGAGAGATGATAATAACTATATGCTTAAGCTCTCAATTTCACATGCGTTGGCACAGTCAGTAAAGATATCGTTGTTCGAGGAGTTGGTGGATAATACTATAGAAGATACGCAAGATATTCCTCAACAGATCGCACAAACAGGTAAAGTGGAAATGACAAGAGACGAAATCATGAAGTCAATTGGCGAATTATTCATCTTGAGGATAAATATCAATTTACATGGCTCTGTGCTTGATCTGCCTGAATTGATGTGGGCTGAACCACATTTGGAACCTATTTACCAGGCGACAAGAGGATACTTAGAGATTAACCAGAGAGTGGAATTATTAAACCAAAGGCTTGAAGTTATTTCAGATTTATTACAAATGTTGAAAGAGCAGTTGGGACATTCACACGAGGAAAACTTGGAATTCATAGTGGTAGTGTTAGTTGGAGTTGAAGTTCTAGTAAGTGTGATAAACATCATTATTGATATATTAACTTACTGAGCTTCGAACTTTTATGTATTTAGTTGTTTGTTTCGGGCTATGATTGAGTAACCCGACTACAGCCTATTGCAAATTTTCTCTCGTTTTATTGTAAATGTGGTCCGCGGTACCTTGACTCTACCAGTAGTCTATCTGCAGTCAATCTTCATATAGTCTTTATTGGTTCTTTGGGCTATCAGGTTTTATTCGTACGCGTCAAATGCAGTTTAAAGCTCAATACAAGTAAAACTTTGAAATTCTTGCAAAAAATGAGAGAAGGTCGAGATGAAATTTTCCTTTCAAATGAATTACTACTTCAGGACTTGAACAGCTTCATCAAAACAAACAGCATCGCCATCGGCCTGTGGCTAAATACATCGATGATACATCTGGTTCAGCGAAATTTTAGATGTGCTGCTGAGCACTGCCTCGGTTACCATATATGAAAGTAATCATAATAAAAGTAGCCAGCATCTCTCTGATGATCTCGCTGGCTATCCAGCATCGAGTCAATGCTTATCTTAGATACTACACGAAGTGGCACTCCTTGGTCACGGGCTGGCTTTTAGAAATTCAAGTGTTCAACTAAGCCTGCATGGAATAAGTCCATAAGAGAAATTGAGCAATGGGAAAAACATGAAGACTCGTCGCCTCGAATAAGCTTGCTAGCGACGAAACATATTGAATGTCGAGCTTGGACAACTGTCATGCTTTACCAATGAGCAAGTTTGTCGTAAGCAAGTACACAGTGCCGGATCAGTGCGGTTAACCGTTTTTTAACTAGCAAACAAACTAAAATATGTCATCGTGCATGCCTGATCCGCACTGCATGTTATTTAGCCGAGCCTCGTTTATATAAACACCTTCAATTGCCAATTGTAAATACCATTCCCCTATTTATATAAAGCAAGCAACTTCTTCCTTTATTGAAGTTCCTGATTCGAATATTCCTTTGAAAATTTCTTAAAAAGAGGTACAAATTTTTCTAGAGCCAATAAAATATGACAAATATATCTTCCAAGATCAGATCTAAGTTCGTTAAAAGAAATAGTGGAACCGGTTCGACTACAGTTAAGGGTTCGCCCGAAGTTGTGTCTCAATACATTTATAAAGACATCTTGTTTTTGAAGGGTGAGATCAAAAGCTATAATGCCATGACGGGAATCTTCAAAACCAATTGTCTCTACTACAGGCTATTGAAGCTCATGGAAGAAGACCACTCGAGGGAATTGGCAGAATTAAAGAAAATTCACAACTATGACAAGAAAAACAAGGCTTTTCAGTCCAAACTTGTATCCCTATACAAACAAAACTTACAGGACTACGCTTCCTTCCTTGATCTCATGAAGAACAACTACAATCATGGTATCTACGAGTCTAAAATTGTCAGCTACCGCATGGGATCTGTTTCCGACGTGTCTTCGAATGGAGACGAAACTTTGTCAAGTAACTGGAGTTCCATATTTTCTAATGCATCAGAAAAATCTTCCACCGAAGAAGGGGAGAATATTCTACTCAGTCATGACCAAAAAGCAGATAGGGTAATTCTGGATGCTCCTGATACTTTGCTTGACCCGATCTCCTTTAACTTATTTTGTGACCCCGTGGTTACTCCAAGTGGAATAACTTATGAAAGGGCACACATTATGGAACATTTACGTAAAAAAGGGAATTTTGATCCTCTAACTAGACAACCATTGAAAGAAGTTCAGTTGTACCCAAACCTTATTATGAAGGATACAGTCCATGAGTATATAAACACAAAGCAGCTGGAGATGGAGGCCAATTTTTGAGATGGGGTTCGGTGCTGGATTTGATTTAAATAGATTATAATGTACTTCGGTCGATGGCGAGGTTTGCCATGAAGTTTTTGTATTCACATTCAAACATGCAGTAATATTTGCAGCATACCTATATGCAGGCGCAAAAATTGAGATGAGCTTTTAGATGGAGTTGAGTTAGCGAGCATTGCCCTGGACAGCTGGATATGAGGAACTTGACGATTCTTAACCGGGGTTATGTCAGTACTATCTCAAGAACATACCCAGATCTTGTTATTATAGATTCGGTTTTTGATCCGGTCTCAGATAGTGTGACCTATGTTCTATCCTCTGAAGAATCGAGTTTGATTGAGGTCCAACAATTTACAAAAACAGGACTGGTGAACGTTTTAGCAAGTTTTAGCATTTCTTCTCCAATCACTGAGTCATCACAACTTTTGAGCTTTAACCATTTTGTCGACACTAGTCAGCTCTCTTTTGTTTTGGAGAAGGGTGATATTATTCAGGCAACATATGATCCCGTCCAGCCCAATTATGAGTCAACCGTGGTTGAGATTGTTGGAACAATTGACGATGGATTGCTTGCTTCAAGTTGGTCGCCCTATGAGGAGAATTTAGCAATTTTGACAAAAGCCAACAAGGTTATATTGTTGTCAAGATTGTTTGAGCCAATTTGCGAAAAAGACTTAGATTCAAATGATATTAAGATCACAGACTCAAAACATGTGTCTGTAGGATGGGGTAAGAAGGAGACGCAATTTCAAGGAAAGGGCTTCAAAGCATTGGAGAGAGAAAAAGAGGCAGAGAGAGATAATAAGTCCAAGATTTCTGCAGCTCTTGAGAGGGAAAAAGAAGCTCTAAAACATGCTGGTTTGGATCTCAAGGAAGATGGACCACTCAAAGATCCTACAGTTTCTGAAATTGAAAGGGGCACATTATCTAATTATGATAAGTTTACGAAAAAAATTAGCTGGAGGGGAGACGGTGAATTTTTTGCAGTCACCACGATTGAGCCAGTCCTCATCCAAGACACCGAAGAGCTATTTGAGCGGAGAGTTATTAGGGTATTCAGTCAGGAGGGAGAGTTAGAAAGTGTTAATGAAGCCACCGATGGTTTGGAACACAATTTATCTTGGAAACCACAAGGTGCGCTTATTGCAAGCACTCGAAGATTCACAGACCCCGAAGGCGATGAGGTGCTTGAATTGTTGTTTTTCGAAAAGAACGGACTAAGACATGGTCAATTTAATACCAGACTAGACCCTTCGACTGAAATCGTGAACGATTTGCAATGGTCATCTGATAGCGAGCTCTTATTGTTCCAGTTGAGCGACAGAATTCAAATTTGGACTACCAAAAACTATCATTGGTACCTTAAACTAGAAATTCCCCTGATGAATCAAGAGCAGATTCTCTTTGCTAAATTTCATCCGGAAAAACCTTTACATTTAATGATTGGTAAACCTAATGGCATAGAAATCTTTGATTTTTCTTACAAAATTGCTACAGGTCCATCAAATTTGGGAGATGACATAGGAATGACCTTGGTAACCGATGGAAGTACAATGAAGGTAACTCCTTTCTCAATCGCAAATGTTCCTCCACCTATTAGTTTCAGGGAGTTTGACGTACCTAGATGTATAAATGATCTAGCGATCAGCAAGTCTAATGAGTTGTATGCTATGATAACCAGCGACAATGAAATACATTTGGCAATGCTTACTTTGACTGAAATGAAGAAAGGAAAATCTCCCAAGCTATGCGCTACCATTGCAAGTGAATTAGCTATACATGAACCGGGCGAGTTTTTGAGCCAAATAGCATTCATTGGAAACAAGTTCATTGCTACCGTTGTCGATGGGCCAATTGGCTCAAGAATTGTCCTATTTAACATAGAGGATGTTACAAATTGTGTTTTCGACGATGTGGTAGAACTTCCGAGCAAAGTAATCATGATTAAGGCACAGGCCAATTTTGAGGCACTAGCAATAGAAACGGCGGACGGATCTGTCTATCAGTTAAATTCATTTAAAAAGTTGACTAAAATCGGCAAATTCCCTCAACTCTGTAAGGATTTTGAACTTGTTGTAACAGAGAAAGCACCCGTACCAGCCCCTGAAGGAGAAACTACTACCGAGTTGGTTGCCTTCGGTGTTTCGTTCAATGGTAAGCTATTTGCTAATGATGTCCAAATCGCTAGTGCTGTCACGTCCATTAAGACAACCGAGTCTCATTTGCTTTTCACTACAGCTCAGTCCCAACTTTGCTTTGTGCACTTGTCCACTGTTAGTGGTGAATTTCTAAACTCCATTTTCCAGGGACCTGTCCATGAAGATATTGCTGATGAAAGAGTTAGACTGATCGAAAGGGGATCTTTCCTAGTGAATGCCATGCCCTCCAAGTATTCAGTGGTATTGGAAGCTCCTAGAGGTAACTTAGAAACTATATGTCCTAGAATCATGGTGCTTTCTGCAGTAAGAAAGTTCATCAAGCAAAAGGAATTCAGAAAGGCGTTCTTGGCTTGTCGTACTCACCGCATTGACTTGGACATTTTACATGACTATGAACCTCAATTATTCTTCAGTAATTTGGAGTTGTTTGTGACGCAAATTAATAACGTGGGACATCTTGATTTGTTTGTATCTTGTTTGCATGAGGAAGATGTGACTTTAACAAAATACAGAGAAACGTTGAATGAGAGTGCTGACGTCAGTGAAGCGTTTCAGAAGCTTCAAATCGATGCACAAAAGGTACCATCGAATGCATCGAACAACGATACCACGAAAAGAATCATAAGGAACAGAGAGTTTGAAACAATCTCCGTCAACTCTAAAGTGAACCGAATCTGCGATGGTATATTGTCGATATTGTTGAAGCCAGATTATTTTGAAAAGTACTTGCAAACAATCATCACAGCTTATGCATGCCAAAAGCCACCAAACTTAGAAGAAGCATTGAAACTCATTAGTACTTTCAGCGATAAGCAGCTAGTCGAACAATCGGTCACACATCTATGCTTTTTGCAAGATGTAAATAGGCTATACAACGTTGCATTGGGATTATACGATGTGAAGTTAACTTTGTCTATTGCTCAGCAATCTCAAAAGGATCCAAAGGAGTACTTACCATTCCTTCAAAACTTACATGTCCAGCCTGAACTAGAGAGAAAATTCCTTATTGATGACCATTTAAAGAACTATTCGAAAGCTCTTGGTTGGTTACATGAACTTGGCCCAGATAGCTTCAGTCAACTTGAAAGCTATGTGGAAGACCACGATCTTTACAAGGACGCGTTGATCATATATCGATATGATGAAGAAAGAGCAAATGCCATATATCAGTTATTTGGAGCAGATCTTATTGCAAAGAAAAACTATGGAGAAGCAGGTTTGATCTACGAATACTTGAATGATTATGACAATGCCGTAGCGAACTATATCCAAGGTAAGAAGTGGAGAGAGGCTTTAAGCATTTTGCAAAATCCAGAATTCAAGGACCGAATGAAAGAAGCTGCTGTGAACTTGGTAAGTGCATTGACAGATGATCACAAGTATTCGGATGCGGCAGAAATCGAGTACTTGATTTTAGGCAATGTCGAGGAGGCCGTAAAATTATACTGCAAGAGTTACTTATTTGAACAAGCTATTTTGCTAGCAAGTAAAGAGGGTCAATCAAATTTGATAGTAACAGTTGTTGATTCTCAGCTTGGAGAATGCTTCGGTACAATTGCAGAATTATTGGCAGATTGCAAAGGACAGATGGATTCACAATTGCGGAGACTCAGAGAGTTAAGAGCCAAAAAACAATCTGATCCTTATGCATTCTATGGTGCGCCAGACGATGATTTGGATACTCCTGATAATGTCTCCATAGCAGCATCGGAGACATCCACCACACCCTCTTTCTTTACCAGATATACAGGAAAGACTGCAGGAACTGCTAAAACAGGCGCTTCTAGAAGAACAACAAAAAACAAGAAGCGGGAAGAGAGGAAGAAAGCGAAAGGGCGGAAAGGAACCATATATGAAGAAGAATATTTAATTAATTCCGTTGGCCGCTTAGTTGAGAGATTGCAGCAAACTGAAAGTGATGGAATCAAATTAATCGAGGGGTTGATCAGAAGAAAGATGAAGGCCCAAGCTTACCAAATTCAAAAAGCTTGGGTGGAATTACTAGACAATATTAAAAAGAATGTCAACGAAATTTACCGCATGAGCGAGAAGGACAGAGAAAGGATTGATGATAATGGTGAACTTTACCTTATTCCTGAGATCCCTGTTCCTCAAATCAAAGAGTTTCCCAAGAAGGAAATTCTAGATTTCTGAGATGCAGTTAGCGTAAGCCTAATACATGTTACATAAAGGTACGTGATGTATTTTCTAGATCCTATTAAGCTCTTGATTCATATTTTATGACTAACTCTCCTTCTAACTTTTCCAAATTGTAGTCAACAATTTTATTGTTGAAGCCTATTATTGCATTTTTAATAGCAGTTGAGATAGCTTGCTTTTTGCATTTGCTGTAGCACATATACTTATGCGGCATATTTGTGGCTTCTCCTATTCCGTAATCTTCATTTGATAATCCATCCTTTAAGGTCACTCGAACAAGTGCTGAATACTTTGCTGAGTACAATGACTTTTGCTCATCAAAATCCTCCATTACAGCGTGACAGGAAACTATCTGCGAAGACCACCCTCCAAAACCAAAAACTTCATTGGCCAAGTTTAGTATGAGAGTAGTTCCGAAATTATTGATTTGGTTCATGTTTATATTTGACCATCTGGAATTCGACCTTTCATTTTCTATTGCTTCCAATTTTGACTGTAGAGTCCCAATTTTTTTCAATGACCAAGGACTATATGTTTCACTTATCTCATTGCAAGGCTCATCAACTTCAAACTGAGCTAAGTCAGGAAAGAATACCACCGTGGACGGTAAACTAGCTACTTCGTCGCTTACTTCATATTTTGAATCGAAATTGAATACCATGCTTTGTTATCACATTGATGGGTTCACTTAATGGAATAGAACAGAACAGTCAGAGTCAGTCCTTTACCCAAGGACGTTCAAGTTAGGTGGCAAAATTGGTAAATGGGAGAATGGCCAACGACAACCATTGATCATCCATAGGCAGCCGCGTTTCTTGATTGTGTAAAACGCGCTCAACGCTGCGAACGACCCGTCGCAGAGAATCATCAATTTTAAAGTTTGGTGGTGAGAATCGGGAACTCAATCGTGGCATCACTTCAACGGATTCCTGTGAATGAAATAGAAATTGCATGGACTACTTAAACAGTATATTATCACTGCAAAATCCAGCCCAGCTGGTAGAAGAGGCAATTCCTACTCTTTGCAATAGACTACAACATGCCAACTTAGCATCCGACAGAAGATCTGCTGTGTTGGGATTGAAGAGCTTTAGTCGTCAGTTCCGAGAGAATGTTGTGGAATACGGACTCAGACCATTAATATCCACATTAAAGAAAGACAGCGATAATACTGGCATCATAAAAGCTGTGTTGGAAACCTTTTTGATTCTATTCATAAGAGGCGAGTCCAATGAAGATTTGACTAGAGGATGGATATCGCAGCAGTCCAGAATTCAAAATGGGAAATATCCATCCCCATTGTTGATGGAGGGATTCTCATTAGATCAATTCTCTTTGTGGATAGCAGATGAGTTAACACAAGATAAAGAAGTTATTGAAACTCTCATCGACATCCTACTGAATAACGAAGATTTTCATATCAGACTTTACTCGCTACAACTATTGGAAGCTCTTGTGTCATCAAGGGCGATCAGAACTAAGGATTGCATGTTGGATATACCGACTTCCATTTCCGCATTGGTGGCATTGCTTGTTGATCCCAACGAGCCAGTGAGAAATGAAGCAATTTTGCTTTTGATGGCTCTTGTTAATAATAACTTCAATATTCAAAAGTTGGTTGCATTCGAAAATACTTTCGATATGTTATTTGACATTATTGATGAGGAGGGTGGAATACGAGGCTCTATTTTAGTTCAAGACTGCCTCACTTTGATAACCAACTTGTTGCAGTACAATGCTTCTAATCAAAAATTTTTCTTGGAGACACAATGCATTCCCAGATTGGCAAATTTATTAGAAGAAGTGATTGCCGATAGATTTGACGAAGATACCTTAGATGAAAATGGCACGCCCCTGTTAGTTCCACCAATCGTTTGGACTGACCAAAGAATAGCTAACATGGTGATAAGTTTGGAAATCTGCAGAATATTCGTCTACGATAACGAAAGTATGAATTCGAATCAAGAAAAATTATTTAAATCGGGCATGACGTTCACAGTATTGAAATTGGTATTTTCACCAATTACCCACAATACAGTAAGATCTTCAGCGATGCTTACAGCTGGTGATATGATAGCAGGAAATGCCGAAATACAGTACCAGTTTTCTCAGATTGATGTGCCGTATCTAGATCCATCAATGCCTGCCCACATTCAGTCTTATGATAAGAACCTCCCCATTCCGATCGTTCTTTTGAACTGGGCACTTTACATTAATTCAGTTCACTCTTTTGACATTCGTGTGAATGCTGCTTACTGCTTGCACGCATATTTCAAGGAAAACAAGGATTCAAAAGCTGCGTTCATCCTAGACCAAATTAAGGTTTATAATAATGAAAGTGGAGATATGACCCACGAGGGCCCAGATACAAATGGTGGTACCTCTATTCAAAGCATTCATACTGAAAATGGAAACAGCATCGGCGGTAAAGATCCTCCTTATGGTAACATTTTTTCTACGTTGATGGATTATGATTCTTCAGTAAAAATATATCCATATAAAGTGTGGTTTGCAGCCTTAATTTTGATGTTTTTGTTTGAAGATGCTGAAGAAAATAAAGAAATTGCTAGAAATGTTAGAACTGGAAACGAAGCCTTAGGAGAGGAAATTATGGGATCGATTCAGGCAATATCAGGCCTTTTAGTCACTTCTCTTGATGGAACAGATCAGAGAGTCGCTATTGGATATTTAATGCTTTTAACTTATTGGCTATACGAGGACTTCAATGCCGTGAATGACTTCTTGAGTGATCCGTCGATCTTGAAATCTATTTTGGCGTTCTTGACCAATAATTCATCTGAGCTGTCTGTACTTACCCAAGGAATGGCCACGATTTTATTAGGAATCTCATATGAATTTTCTGCCAGAGATTCGCCAATTTCTCGCATAGAGCTTAATTCTCTTTTGTCGAAGTCTTTAGGCAAAGACAATTATGCATTGAAAGTGAAACAATTCAAGGACCGGGAAGATTTTAGAAATTTTGATGATGAACAAATCTTCAGAAGTGAAAAAGATGAAACTGGCTTGCCAGATGTGTTCTTTGACAGCCTATATGTGAACTTGGTCAAGGAAAACTTTACAAGGATAAGGAAGGCATTGTTTCATGATCCAAACATCTCTCCATATGGGCGAATTCTGTACGAAGCTTTTGAAGAGTTGGAGGAAAAAGTGAGCAGCTTGCAAAATGAGTTGGAATCACAAAATGAGGTCTCATCAAATAATGAAAAGGCTCTTAAAGATGAGGTAGAACGAGCTCAAGTGGCATTCAGGGAGTTAGAAGAAAAATCACAGGCAAACATCGAAGAATTGACTAAGCTCAAGGAGTTACATTCTGAGATCAGCACGAAGTATCAAGAGACGGCTAAAAATCTCGAAAAGACAGAAATAAGTAAGAAGGAACTTCAAGGACTTTCTGATAAATATCAGAAAGACCTCCAAAAGGCGTTGAAAGATGTTAGTGCATCCCTGGAAACTTTAAAGTCTTTGACAGCGAAACATGACTCTACGGAACACTCTAAAAAGAAGCTAGAGGACGGAATTAACAATATGACTCGTGATTTATTTCAATTGAAAAAACACAAATCAGACTCTGAACAACTGATTAAAAAATTGGAAAAAGAGAATGACCGAATTCGCGAAGAATTATACTTAAGCAAGAAGCTGTACGAGTCTCAGATTGATAAGCTCAATAAGGTAAATGAGGCATTCAAAGCAAAAGTTGATACCTTAAGTAAAACGCTCGATTCTGCAACCAATGAACATGCTACCAGAATACAACAGTTGAATGAAAAAATCCAAGAGACAGAAGAAAGTAATACTCACTTAATGGATAAGCTCAGATCCGCTGCAACAGCGTATCAAGATATCAAGTCATTGAATGAAAACTTGCGAACTCAAGTTGAGACTGCCAAGAAGGAGCTAGAATCAAAAAATTTTCAAATAGCCAATCTCGAAGGTATACAATCAAAATTCGAGAACTTGACCAAAGAGAAAAATATTATTGAGAAGGAATTGCTCGATTTAAAAGAATCAAACACCAAGATTGAGCTATTACTCAAAAATAAGGTCGAAGAAGCCGAAACTATGAGTCAGAAATTGAGAACGCAGAATAGTGAGCTCAAGGACAAAATGGATGAGCTCAAGAAGGAGTTTGAAGACAAAATTGCAAAGCTTGAATCTAATAAGAAGGCGAGCCAGAAAATGATTGAAGAGCTCGATCTGGGACATCAGAATACTCTCAAGGCACATTTGGAGGAGAAAAGAATCTTACAATCGACCTTCGATATCCTTTCTGAGGATCATGAGAAAATCAAAGACTCTCATGAGTCTGTGGAAAAGCAGTTGAAAGAAAAGCTCGAACAATCAGTCAAGGACCGGAAACAGATCGAAGACAGCGCGAAAGAGCTAGATAGATTGAAAGGTTTGAACGAGGAGTTAGAAAGCAAAATCAAAGAAGGAAAACAGGAATTAGTTAAATATGAGAATGAGATGAAAAATAAAACGGCAAGTCTCATTGAGACCTCAGATCAGTTACAACTATCAGAGGAACTGGTTATGTCCCTAAAGACGACAATTAATCAACAAAATGAATTAACATCCAAAATCCAAAATGAAATTCTGGAATTGAAGGAACACAAAGCATCAATCGAGAAAGAGCTCGAGGCTGCCAAAACTAACATAGCGAAGCACTTGTCTTCCTTAGAATTGAGCGCACTGAAAGAGTCAGATCTTGTAAAATCAATAACGGAAAAAGAAAATGCAATTAGCCTTTTAAGCCAGGATATGGCGACTTTGAAAGTCTCTATTTCCGAAGTTGAATCTAACAACAAGAATATTTCGGAAGAAAGTCAAGATTTAAAGAGCAAGTTGAAAGAGTCACAAGAAAAGCTTGCACAAAAAACAAGCACTATGGAAGAAATGACAACGTCGCATGCTAATTCTGTCAAAGCGCTCGAACAGAAACTAGCAAAAATACAAAAGGAAGTCGATGAGAAAACTATGAAAATGGGCGAACTAGAGAAGGAAAAAGCTATTTTGCAATCTGATTTAACTAATCAGAGAGACTTAGTCTCAAATCTTTCAAAAGAGAAGGGATCTATCGAAGGTGAATTGCTGAAATTAAAGTCCGAAGTAGATGACTTGAAATCTAAATTATCAAAACTTGAGGACAAAAACCTGGACTTGAAATCAATCCAGGCTTCAACTGATAAGAACTTGCAAAATTTGCAGATCAAAGCAAAGAAAGACAAGGAAAACTTTGATTCTCAGATAGAAGAGAAAGAATTGGAGATTCGAAGTCTTAAAGAAGGTCTTAATGGTAAAGAAAAAGATTTGGCCCAGGAGAGAAAAATGTTGAGTGAAAATTCTGAAACAATTGTGAAAGAATACAGCGATAAAATCAAAACTTTAGAGGAAAAGTTGCGGTCACTGGCAATTCAACATGAAAAGAAGGTCAAGGAGCTCAGAGCTGATAAAGATGAAGTCCAGTCTAAACTCGATTGCACTACAGAAAAAATCGAAAAGACCAAATCTGAACTTGAAGAGATCAAAGAATCATTACAAAAACTGAAAGAAAGTGCTGAAGCAGAGAAAAGTCAATTCTCACTGGAAAAGAATACTATCATGGCAGATATGCAAGCTAAATCGACTAAGTCTGAACATGAACTGAACGAAATGAAAAAGAAAATTGAAAGCTTGAAGGGTGACTTGCAGGAAAATTCAAAAACCTTGAAAGAAACATTAGCTAAACTTTCATCTGCAAATGAGTCTTCTGAGCTGCTAAAAGGCGAGCTCGATTTTTTGAAGAAGTCAAGTACCAAACTTACTGAAGAAAAGCAAAAACTTGAGAAAGGATTATCAATCTTGAAGGAAGCCAATAAGCAATCAGCTGAGCAGATAAAGACATTTAACAAAGATCAGGATTTTTTGAAAGCGTCTTCGAAGTCGAGTGAGCAAACAATCAAAACTCTAACTGAGAAGATAGCAGGACTAGAAAGAGAAAAGGAAGCAGCGTTGAGGGAATTGAAGCAGAAGGATCAGGAGATAGTAAATTCAAAGGAGAATTTTAATAATTCTGAAAAGACCATTCGTGATGAGGTCGACACATTGAAGCAAGAAAACCAATCAAATATTGAAAAAATTAAAGGACATGAGTTACAAATTGAAGAATTGAAATCGAAATTGGATTCACTCACTAAACACAAACAAGATTTGGAAAACTTGAAAGCAAAGCAAGAAAATGAAATACTAAGCTTGAAGGTATACAAGGAAAAGGTGACTTCTTCCAACAAAGCCGTTACTAATCTAGAATTAAAGCTTGCTGAACAAAAGTCTCAACTCGACAAAGAGCTAGCAAAAACGAAGAGTGCTGAAGCTACTGCTGAGAAACTTGAAAAGGAATTAAGCTCATTGAAAATAGTCTCTTCTGGAACCATTTCGGAACTAGAAAAATCATCAAAGGAATGTGGAAATAAGGTGACGAAACTTTCGTCTGATCTCGAAAATGGAAGACAAAAGATAGCATCGCTTGGGGAAAGCAACAAAAAATTATCTATTGAAAAGAGCAAATTGGAAGATACGGTCTCCAAGCTCACTCTAGATGGAGCGGGAAAGAAGGAGATGGATGAAATGAAGAAATCGTTAGAAGATCAAAAGAAAAAATTGAATGATCTCGCTAAAGAAAAAGAATCATTTAAATCAGACGAGACCAAACTCAAGTCAGAAATAGAATCGCTTAAAAAGGAATTGGCACAGAAGCTGTCAAATGTTGTCCCCAAGTCAGATTTCGATGATCTCATGTTATTGATGACGGATATGGATGAACATGCAAAGAAGTACAAAAAGCGGTTATTAGCATTGGGAGAAGAAATATCTAGCGATGAGGACAGTGATGATGAGGACGACGACGATGACGAAGAAGACGATGATTAAAATGTCGAGGACGACAATTGACTGGAAATCCTGACAACACAGGGCACTTTTGTATCGTTTACATATTAATTACAGCCATAGAGTTAAAATGTAGGGGAAGTAGCAAATTTGAACAAATTGAAGAACTATTTTGTCTACCAGTACGAAGATGCGAAAAATAGCGTTGAGCGTAAAAAAAATATCTCTCTAAGTGACCCCAGAGATGATCCTACTCATCGATTCATACGATTCATTCACCAACAACCTTGCCCACTTGTTGGAAGTGAACTCACAGGAAAAGGTCGTGACCATCAGAAATGATTCATTCAAGCCCAATGAGTACGAGGCGTTCTTCACAGATTACTTGCCATTATTCGAATACGTAGTAGTGGGACCAGGACCTGGGCACCCTTCCATTGAATCTGATGTTGGAATTGTCAGTTGGTTGTTTCAGAAGTACCAGCAACTCTCATTGGATCAACATCCAGTCCCAATTTTGGGAATATGTTTAGGGTTTCAGAGCTTGTGCTACGAGTTTGGCAATGAGGTGACCAGACTACAAAACGTCAAACATGGACAGGTGTATGAAATTCATCCTGTTGTTTCCAACAGTATTCTCGGAAACGCTCCGTTTAAGAGCGTTCGTTATCATTCGTTATATGTTGCACACTTGAACGACAAGATAGAACCTTTGGCATACTGCGACGAAGAAGACGGAAACAGGATCTTGATGGCAGTGAAGCATAAGAAGTTCCCATTTTATGGAGTTCAATATCACCCGGAGTCGATTTGCTCGCTGAGTGGAGACAACCTAATCAAGAATTTTACTGCAATGACCACCGAATATAATAAAATACATAGACCAGAGTCATTATCGATAAGCGTGGAAGATTTACCCAACGAGTTGATTAATGTCCATGTCGTCCATGAGCAATCACTTTTGGACCCTACGATAAGTAATGACGGAAAGGACATATGGTTGGAGAAAACCAAGTTAAATTCTGAAATTCTGCCTATTGACGTGTGTGACAATTTTCACAAAGCTGGTGATGACTTTGTTCTTTTGAACTCGGCATCTATTCCTGGTGAGTGGTCTATTATAGGTTTGCCTATCAAGGGCAGCTCTGAAGTCATTACCCATACGATGGATTCGCCTTTTGAAATAAAAGTTGAGAAATTCAAATCAAAAGAGTCACAGACCATAGCTCTCGCCGAGAACGAAACTCCATGGAGCCATGTATCCAAGAAAATGGCGCCCAAGCTCATTAATAAAGCTCACATTGAAAAGGTATTGGGCAAATATCACAGTAGAAATTTGCCTTTTTTTGGTGGCTTTGTTGGAATTATTTCTTACGAGGAGGGACAACACATTATCATTGACAAGTTAGATCCCATCGCAAAGGATTCGTCGACACCTGACTTGAAGTTTATTTTCGTCTCTAGATTTATTGTTCATGACCACCAAACAAAAGACTGGTTTGTGGGTTCGATTGAAAATAATGACGAAATTTGGGTGAAAAATCTATCTGAAGAGCTTAAGAAAGTTCAAAAGATTGATATTGATAGCATTCCCATGACCGTTGCAGATCTTTGCGTTGCGGATGATAAGCTGAACATCAAATTTGATTTCCCATCCCAAGAAATCTATAAAGAGCAGTTTGAGAAATGTCAAGAATTTTTGCACTCTGGAGACTCCTATGAATTGTGCCTCACCACTCAACTGAAAATTAGATTACCTTCATACATTCAAGCCTGGGATATCTATAAGGTATTAACCCTTCGGAAGAATCCTTCTCCATTTTCTTGCTTCGTTGAATTCACGGACTGTGTGCTTATTTCTTCATCTCCTGAAAGGTTCTTGTCGTGGAAAGATGACAGCGATGGCAAGAAGCTTGTGGAACTTAGGCCCATCAAAGGAACAGTAAGGAACACTCCTGGCGTAAATCTTCAAATGGCAACCGAAATCTTGAAGACTCCGAAAGAAATGGGAGAGAATCTCATGATTGTGGACTTAATCCGCCATGATTTATTTGAATTCGCAGAAGATGTTCATGTATCCCAGCTAATGGCAGTTGAAGAATACAAGACGGTGTTTCAGTTAGTCAGTGTCATACAAGGAAGGAATCTCAAAAACGGGCATACTGGAATCGACGTACTCCATAAGTCGCTTCCACCTGGCTCCATGACTGGGGCTCCTAAGAAGAGATCGGTAGAGTTATTGCACCAAATTGAGGCGATGCAGCCAGCTGGGCCAAGAAGAGGTATATATAGTGGTGTTGTGGGCTACTGGTCCGTAACAGACAACGCAGATTGGTCTGTGGTGATTCGGTCGACTTTCAAATATACTGATGACAAGCTGAGTGAGCCGGGATACAGCACGTGGAGAATCGGGGCTGGGGGTGCCATCACCGTCCTAAGCGATCTTGACGGTGAATGGGAGGAAATGAAGATCAAACTCTCGTCAGCATTGCAGGCATTCCAATAGAGTTATGTAAATAGAAATATACGCCTTGCTACTAAGTATGTGGTGAAATGGCTGGCAGTGATGAAAACTGAAAACTAAGTCACGTGACCGAATTTTGCTAACTCGACGATTTTTTCTTCGGTGGACAACAGAAGTAACCAGAATTCCTTAAAGCAGACCCAGGTTTTTATCGAAGACGAAAGAACCATCAAACATGTCATTTTTCGGATTTGACGCCACGGGTCCTCCTTCTCAGACAAGAGAGGATGGGCAAGCCGGTGCTTACGACTTTCAAGAGACCTACGATGGATTGGGTGAGCAATTCGGTGATGCTGATGACGCCTTCAACGCCGAGACGTTCGGAGGTAGTGGCGCCATTGGGAAGGACTTCAGCTTTGGTGCTACTTCAGGAGCAGGTACAGGTCCATCAGACGCTCGTGTGAACCAAGCTCCAGCTGCTGTGCCCAATACAAGTATCAGCTATGCGCAAGCCGCAGCTAATGATGATGAATTCATGCAAGACTTGTGGGGAACAGGAAATGCTCCGAAGAACAACGAGCCTGCTCCTGCTGCAAACCCTGAGAAGAGAATCATGTCCTTGGAAGAGCTTGAAGCTCAGCTCACTGCCATTGACCAATCGCAGCAGCCTCATGCGCACCAGTTTCCTCCTCAGCCTTACGGAATTCCAGGAATGATGCCACCTCCTCAATATGGGGGCTACATGATGCCTCCAGGTGGCTTTATGCCACCCCCGGGTCAGTATGGACAGTTTCCAGGAGGCGCGATGTCGCAACAGTTGCCTATGCCACAATTGCACGGACAACAGGCCCCCTTACCTCCTCACCAGTTGCAGCAGCCATTGCACCACCCTCAAGTGCCAGGTCAACTCCCTGCTCAACAGCACGTGCAGCATCAAGTTCAGCCACCTGTACAGCAACACGCTCAGCACCCGGTGCAAGCGCAGGTTGCACAGCAACCTATGCAAGCTCAAGTGAATGAGCTTCCTGAACGGACCATTGTGCCACAATCAGCAGCTGTCGATCAATCCAAGGCTGCACATGCAGACTTTTCCCAATTCCCGGTTTTGGGTTCAAAGGATTCTGTTGGTCCACCTCAAAGTGCTGGCTCTATTGCAGAACTTGGTAATCACCAACCAGAACATTTTGAAGGACGCAATCGTCAACACTTCAAGAACCACCACAACCACCATCAACAGTACCAGCAAGCTGATCTCACTCCAGAGGAGCAAGAAAAACTAGCTAGAAGACAAGAAAAGGTTGCAAGAATTATGAAGTATTCTGGTATTATGAACCCAAAGGATAAAGACTTTGTCACTCGGTTTCAATTGTCTCAAATTGTTACGGAAGACCCTTACAATGAGGACTTTTATGCGCAAGTTTACAAGGTTATCCACCCTAAAACTTTAAATGGACCAGTTGAAGCAAGCCAGCAACATAACTCTATTGCCCAAGCCTATTTGGAACAAAGTGGCCACAGGTTGGGCGGTCGTTTTAAGAGAGCAGATGTTGCTTTACAGAGAATGCAGCAACAAGTTCAAAAGGCCGTTACGGTTGCTAAGGAAAGGCCTAAGTTGACGCAATATGCCAAAGAAGGTGCATTAGGTAAAATTTCCTTTGGTAGTGGTAAGAAGCCAAGACAACAATTGGAAATCTTTAGTAAGGCTGCTCAGAGAGAAATCGAAAGAAAAGAAGCAGAAGAAAAGGGTTCTGATGGTGCAGAAACGACAGCTGCTGCCAGAAAGGCCAGATCTGAAGCAGATTCGGCATCTCCTAAGCCAAGTAACAAGTACTCTAAGAAGGACATTATGAGTATCTTGGAAAACATTATCACTGAACTTATGAAGGTTGAAAGTGAATCAAGGAACACTACTGAAGTCGATACTACTAAGTTGTGGGATTCATTGAGAGTTTTGGAACAGCCATCTTCTTCTGGGGATGATGAAGCGACCATTAACCCATTCATTCAATGCTTAAACTACAACAAAGCGTTGAAGATATTACTGCGTTTGTTTAAGTTTTTGAGCAGAGAGCAGATCTTAACTATTGTCACATTAGTGATGTCTAATTTGGAAAATTTGTCAGTTATAAAGAATGGCTCTTATACCACTTATGAAAATAAGAAGGTACCTGAGTCGGTTTTGAAGTTGGTCGATTCATACTCATTGACCTTTTCGAAGGTTTTAATGAATGCGGCGTTGTATCTTAAGTTTAACGAGATTATTGGTTTACTTGTGATTTTGATCGAGCATAACAACGTTTCCTTTGTTTCCACAACCAAGATTGGTTTATCCATTTTGACGACCCTTTTATCTAGAGCTGAATTGATTATTGGTGAAGGCACCATCTCTGCAACTGATCTTTCAGAATGGTCATCCTGTTATGATGAATTGTTTACCTCACTTGAATCGAGGATCGCGGCAATCTTTCCCCCTCATCCAGAAGACGTTGATGATGGCTCCTCCAGAGAAAACTATGTGTGGCAATTTTTGGCGACCTTGTCTTTGGGTGGTAAATTAAGCCATCAAAGAATCATCGTAGATGAGGTAAGAGATGAAATTTTTGGCGTAATGAATAGAGCCAAGGCCATTGATAATTCTGATATGGCCAACTTGTACAAGAAGCAAAACTTGTTAAACAACTTGAACATGTACTTGGTCGTCATGGGATTAGTTGCGGATGAGAATGAAATTAAAGAGTTGCAGTCGTAAAAACTTTGATTTAGCAAGTCAATCTCTAGATTCAGCATTCTAAAAGAACATCACCGATTATATTTTGTATTTCTAATGTGGCAAGTTTATTTTGCAACATTGCCTATTTGTGGAACAAGGCCAGGGCTATTGTTCTATCTACGACAATTGTCGAATTGTGCAGATTATCTTCTACAATATACTAGTAAAGTATTACTGACGTAATTAATTGATTTGGCTATGATACAAAGAGAATTAACCCTGAATTGAATGAATTCATAACGTAGAGGCTACAAGTAGTCACGCTTAATTAATGGCTTGCCTGACCTTTTGCAAGCGAATTAGGGTAGAAACTATGTGATTCTGGAGTCGTTAAATTTGAATGAATTGTGTAAGACGAAACTGAGTTCGAAATACTCCCTTGCGTGCCGTTATCCTCAGTTTTATTTTCGGGAATTTGATGAGAAGTGCTCATTATCGATGAAGCTGATGATGAACACTTTCTTTCCTCTGCATTCTCAACGAGGGGAATAAGCGAGCGCTTGGGTAGCCATGACTGGCGAGCTTCACCTTGAATATATTCTTCCGAGGCAGAATAATACATAGTTGATGATTCTGAAAATCTTGAGCTTGCCTTTGATGTGGTTGAATACCGATTTTTCAGAGCACTGGGTGCACATACTATGCTAGAAAACGAGTTTCGTTTTGTCGGTGGTATAGAATTGGGAATGGGACTTACCAGAAGTCGTGGAGAACCTGGGGTATAATTAGTGTATCCACGTTCAGAGGATTCGTTTTTAGTATCGTTTTCTGTTCTTGGATTGAATGGGGGTAGCAAGTTGAATTGACGAACGTTTTTTTCATCGAACTCGATGTCCATTGGTAAAAACTTTGACCTTATCTTAGGTTTGACACTTGATTGCAGTTTATACTTGGGACTCGCAAGATTTGCATTGAGGCTTCTTTCTTGTTGAAGTAAAACTTTTAAGTGACTTATTTCTTCCAGTTGTTTGCTGACAATAAGTCTATGAGCTTCGACCAAAAGCATCATTTCATTTCTGTATATTTGTTCATTAGTATTCATCTCGAATCCTATTATTCGGTTGGGATCTTGTACCTCTTCTACTTCTCTTAATTGCAGAGACTGTTGCGAATTGTGCTTCAGCAGAGCCGCAAATAACGAAAGAGCATCAAGGATACTGTTTCTCACCTCAGTATCAAAGCTTGCGTTATCAAGTCCATTATCCCTCGATTCGTGCTCCTTTTGAGTGGAGACTAGTTTTAAATTCGTCTTTGAGGACGAATATGGCTTGAAAGTTTGAACATTTGCATTCGTGATACTGCCAAAATCAGTGAAGTTTGCCCTTTCATCATCTCTTGATTGGTTGATTATTTGATCTTGTTGTCTAGTCGTACTTTGGCTCAAGACCTCGTCGTTGAAGGAGATGTCTAAACTCTCTCTCTTCGTGAATATTGAGTCGTTTGGGCAAAAGAAATCATCTGTAGTGTATTGATTAGAGGGGGCTTTGAGAGGAACGAAGACCGAGTCTCTCTCTTCTGTCACCCTCAGAAGCAGAGCATGGAGGGATTCAATTTCATTGGTATTAATTTGATTTTGGATTTCGGAAGATTTATTGTCATATTCTAACAGGAGCTCCTGGAGTGAATCTTCAAATTTTGGTGAGATTCGAATAGGATCAGAAATAACCAACGGGGTTGACGGCTCACTACGAATCAAAGACTGTTTTTGAAGTTTCTTTAGTTTTGTTTGTCCGCTGTTTGGTGTAAATATGCTGAAGAAGGATCTTAAACTGGTAGGCCTCTTATGTCCTTTACCCCAGCTTCGTAGTGGATGTGATTCCGAGACTGGACGAGATTCTGGCTCTAATTTAGAGCGGCTCGTTTTCTTTGAAAGGATCTGGCTTATCGTCATTGCGAATAGGCATCCAGTGGTGACGTTGTAGGGTAATACGAGTAGTCAGAACGATGTAATGTAGAGCTAAGGAACAAAAGTTGGAGAAGCGCCTGTAAAAAATAAAGGGATTCTGGTTTTAAATAAAATGCGTGAGACAAGTTTATGAATAATAATAAGGCACTGAAAAGGTGGTGTCCCCAATGTTCTACTTTGGTAGAACGAACCAAAAACCAAGCCAGAAACAAAGAAATCATCAAGGTGCATATAAAAAATTCTTCGCAGCATTCAGATTGCAAATGCATGGTGCGTAAAAATAATAGGCTTTGTAAAGTCGTTGCGACTTTATTTTGCAAAGGGTCGTAGAGCTACTAGAACAAATTCGCAAAATCTATAGCTATGTATGATCAGAGATCAAGTTTCGAGGTACCCGGGGATCTAACCAGCTCCTGGCGCACTCCATGGGTTGGAATAGTCCAATCCCCTAGTCAGGCTCAACTTACCCAATAGATTCTACGACTGCAGTTGTTAGTAATATTTTAAGGAACAATACAGTTGTTTACTTCGATGAACATTTATTTGCCTGCCCGATTCAGTATCTTGGTGTCATAGTCTATATGCAGGACTTTCCTAAACGAGAGTCGCCTGCCCAATACGTACATCACCAAGTCATTACCGAGAATTATCTTGCCCACAAGAAGATGCTGAGAGCTTGGTCACATATACGGCTAAAATGTAAAATTACGTGTTACGGGAGTCCTCTTCCTATCTTTTCTTCCTGCAGATGAGATATCCGTTGATATGACTCAGTGTTAATGAATAAAGTCACATCTGCAGAAACATCATGAGGGCATTATTTCAAACAAATGGGTTCCTCTTTTCTATTTTAGCCAAACATTATCTGGACGGACATCTGCAAATAATAGAAGTCGTGCAGCCAGGGTTTGGAAGTCCCGGTTCATATCACCAAGAAATGTTTTATTTTGGCCCTTAGTTAAGCAACTACGCAGTCTGCAGCCGCGGCGAAAGTTCTCTAAGCAGGGTGAATATTGCTCTGTTCATGTACTAAACTGCAGGACAAGTATACATGCTTCATTTACATGTTCACTACACCCTGATGCTGTTTTCGTTATGAACCCTGTGCTCCAGTGGATATAAGCACTCAGTAGAGCATGCATGGTGGGCTTTATTTTACACTCGAGACAGCACGCTTGAGAGCCGCCTGGAATACAAGGAGAGGAGCCACTGTGTGTGAACGGCAGAGCGCTTTTATCCGTCGCGAATCGTATTCTTCAAAATACATCTGCTATGTTCAGTTGGCCCTGGTGGGACACACCGCAAACATCGCAAGCACAGGTAACATAACCGCAGCCCATGCCTGCTTCATGTCGAAAGGTCGAGTCACCCGTACGTATTGTTGACGCACATCAGGGGTAGTCCAAAAATAACACAGATGATGACAATGTTGAAAGGTGACTGCATCCTCGAGTGACCTTTGTTTCTTCCTAACTCGGAACGGAGTTGGGTTTCATCTTCTATGCCCGAGGTGTTATCTGTTGTCCTATAGATTTCCCTAAAAAAAGACGCAGCAAATACAGCCAAGACTTGGTGAAGTAACGGCCCACTCCACTTACGAACATCCCTTATGTGAGTGGCAACGGGTAACACTGCCCAGCAATACCCTTTGCCACGAATCTCGATGTTATTTTTTTGGATGTTTACCTTTATCCCTTTTTGGCATAGACTGAGATCTTACCGATCTGTAAATCGCAGGTCTAGAGTTAAAGTCGCATTTTTCGCGTCGAACAGTAAGCTTATAGAGATCCAATTTAGAGCCCGCTTGATGCCACACTTCATTTCCTTGCAAAGGATTGTGATTCAGTGACGATATCTCTCCCAACACCGACTGGTGTGGTGTGATGTATTTTACTCCAATAAATTTTCGAGCAGGCACTCTTGCCCCACAAATTATTATGCAGTCGGTAGATATTTTTCCCAGATTCCCACATCGAAGTTGTAGTGGTCTGCTTAATCAAATTTGTACGAGAAAGTATGGCTATCTTGTCAATAATATACCTCAATAAAGCATTGCATTTGGTTATGTTTATTAGTGAAGGACTTTGAACGCAAGTTCGCAATTTTTGTAAAATTTTGTGGTTTCCCGGTGAGCTACAACTCAAAATTCAAATAGCTGAAACTAACGAATTATGTGGGTGAGTATTGTTTCGTTTAAGAAAATTGCGTATACCCTTGAAGATGTTCTCAAGTTAGATGAGAAATGTTATCAAAGAATACCTACCAGCGTCCTGAACGGCCTATTTATTCTTATAGCAAGAAACAGCAATGTGCTATTTCTCAATAAAAGGTCTCTCAAGTCACAATATTTTGTTTAGACAGTCTGATCTTGCGAAGTGTTGAATTACAATTGTCTTCCACTGTTGCAATATAATTTATTCCAACAAATTGGCAACGCACGACCCATATGTAATTGAGATCAAAAATTTAACCACCAAGGTAGTTGCAACCAAACCGAGCAGTTGCGCCCTATTAGTCAACCATCTAGCGGCAGCTGCTGACCAAGCACGTCTAAGTGGCAAGGAAATCCTGACTGTGGATTCTGAGCTCAGAGATCACATCGTCTTTGAGAAGCCAACAAAGCTTAGCGACACCATACCTAATTGCAGGCATATAGCTTGAGTTCTGTCAATATTCGGAACAGCGTTATCCAAGACACAAAGATAGAATTAAAGGCGCCTTTTTAATTCGTCCTAAAATTTAACAGCGGAAACATCTATTTTATTAGCGAACCGTTCTTCTTTTCACTCCGGAGCGCATACTAGCAAAACTGCTATTCCAAGATTCACCTATTGCTTGGGTAGTATAACCATCATCTCTAGTTGCATAATGGCAGGACTTTCGAAAACCCCTATTGTTTCGGTAGAAGAGACGATCTCGAGATCATCTCAGCAACCTATGCTTTCCAATAAGATATTGACCCATGGATACGTACATGGCCATATTCACAAGCACAAGGACCATACACACATACATGGTCACATACACAATCATGATCATGACCATCATGATTTGCAAGGCCAAGACCAAAGCATAGATCTGTCTCTAGATGCGTTTGAGGATTGCAAGCAACTTACTGAACTTGACTCCTGTAAAGACATATTCTGTGAGGAGTTGGACGACTGCTTCTTCTTGAATTGTGACGATGTAAAAAGACTGGGCACCTCAGGAGAGTGTGATTCTCGAACAGTCTTGGGACTGGAAGAAATGTGTTGCCTGGACTCTAAATGCATCGAAATCGGTTCCAGAGGAGAGGAGCATAATATGGCAGAATACAGGTGTTGCGAAGACGAAAATTGCTTATCTCAAGAAAGAAATGATGTGGTCCCTACTGATTTTGGCCAAATCGCTGATGGTGAAGGATGTAACCTCTGCAACAACACCCTGCAAACTGCACACTGTTGCCACACCCATGAAGAATTTTGCGATCCACAAATATCTAAGCGTCCTATTTTCAAGAACCTTATCAACAATGTTCATGAAAACTTGTCACATCTTCCTATTCTATCTCAAGAAAATAAATTACCAGAAGAATTCGAATCAAACGCATCTAAAAGAAGGAAGGTCGAGGAAAAAAAAGACTTCGAGATCCACTTTCCTCATGATTGTCACGCTCCAATCCCAGATAGTTACTCCAATCCTCAGGAAGACGGTGCGCTACGGGCTACAGAAAATATGGTTAATGATCTTAAGGATGCCGATAATCATTTACGCCAATCATGTTTCCACACCACGATTCTGAACGCTGATACAAACCTTTTGAATGCAGATGCCTTGATGCGAGATTTTGACTTTTATGTTCAATTCAATACATTTGACCAATTCTTGAACAGCAATCTTGAACTTGGGCAAAATAACCAAATACGAGGAGACACTCAGGAAATGCACTCAGATGAAATGAAGGTACACCCCAATAAGTTTCAGACGCTTGCTACGCCCTCAAAACCCTCCATTTCGTTAATGAATAAGTTTTCAGACTCAAACGAACGGACAGTCAATACGCAGACACATGAGACAAATCAAGTACTATCTCCTACCACGGCATACCCTTGTAAATGGGACAAGTGTTGCTCTGAAGTTACTGATAATACTTTTATGAAACATTTAATTGACCAACATCTAAGCCATGAGTATCAGCCGAACGGGGTGACGGCAATAAACCCAAAGGCAACTTCATTCAGTTGTGAATGGTCTAATTGCGACTACATGGACAGTGATTTGCAATCGTTGATAGAACACTTGAGTGTGCACAAGGATCAGAATTTGAAGCCATCACCAGTCCAATTTGATCCGGCTTTGCCTACGTTAAGCAGTCAAAACCAATTACTCTTAACACCTAGTTCGACTGTTCCATCCCCAGGGGACAAAGGCAGCATAGGTAACACGAGAGACTCAGCCAATGCTAAAGAACACGAAGTGAGCGGACAGGTTGACAACAAGATAAACATCACTACCTTACGTATCATGCCCAAGAAAAGATCTAATGCCGAGAGCCTGTTGGACGAAAACGGCAACCATACGTGCAAGTGGGCTGTTGGAGAGGATACTATGGGCCAGCCCATCTCTTGCAATAAGGTGTTCAACAATAGCGAAGAGCTTCAAATACATTTGACTAAAGACCATATAGGTTCTGGTAAGCACAGCTACAATTGTCAATGGATAGGATGCGATCGTCACAATGGAAAAGCTTTTACACAGAGACAAAAGCTCTTCAGACACATTCATGTTCACACCAATTATAAGCCGTGCAAGTGCGAGGTGTGCGGAGCGTGCTTTGCCGTTGAGTCTATTTTGCTTCAGCATATGAGAACACATTCCGGGGAGAAGCCGTTTAGTTGCAATATCTGCGACAAGCAATTTGCAACCAGCTCATCTCTTTCAATTCATAAGAGAATTCATAGCGGTGAAAAGCCATTGCAGTGCAAGTGGCCAGGCTGTAACAAATGTTTCAGAGAGAGCTCCAACTTGACCAAGCACATGAGAGTTCACTATAAGACTTTCCGATGTGAGGAGTGTGGAGAGGAGTTCGAGAAGAAACCCCACTATACTGCGCACATGAAACTTCACAAAACCGCAGGCGCTTCAAAAATCGACTCTTTACCACATACCAACGTGGTCAAGGTAGAAAACGGATTTTAATGACATATATAGCTTCTTTAGTACATGATATGATACACAGGAGCAGGTCCCTCGCATGCCTGTAGTATATGCAGCACATGCACGTGACGAAATATTTTTGGAGAAAAATTGTTCAAGGCATTGGAAAGTCTATCTAACAAGACAGACACAACATGAGATCGTCGATTGCGTTATTGAAGTCTGTCAAGGTGTCAGTACCTGCACCCTTAATAAAACCATACCAAATACCATCCCTTTCATCAATAACCTACAAAAATTTGCCTAATACAGGCTTCGGCATTCAAAACTACTCTATTGCGAAGACCAAGTACAAGCACTGGCCAGTGTATTTAAAGGTTCAAAACACGAAATATACCACCGAAATTAAGAGAATTAAGGGAGATCTTCAGCAGTTTAAGAAAGATTTGTTGGAATTAAATCCTGACTTCGAAATCACCGTGAATCAGAATGTTGGATACGTGAACATCAAGGGAGATGTGGTGGAGGAAGTGAAGACTTATTTTAACGAATGCATGCCAGAATCCATATAAGTGGGATTTTTTTACCACGATATTGCATGTACCGGATCAGAGAAACCATTCTTTGGTGCTTCATGAAGCGCCAGATTACTTGTAAATAAAAAATGTCTAATCGAAGTATGTATTAGAATGCAATAAAGGACTTCGCAAAAATATAGTAAAAAAAAAATCTATATAGTGTAACGAAGCGCAAACAACAGTTACCTGAACCAGTTTTTGCTCTGTTCTCGACTCACACCTAAGCATCAGATCCCACCTCAGAAGACGGGGTGCTTCCTCCATCAGAAGAAGAAAATGCAATTTGTCGAATAGTGACCAACCAAGGATCATTGAGGAGTTCAGCAGCACTTGGTCTCTTTTTAGGATCATGTTCTAAGCATCTCGATAAGAATTTTATTCCTGCTTCGCTTAATTGATCTGGTGAAGGCAACTGCGGCTTGTGACCTGCAGCGATGTGGTACATAATGGCCCACTCGTTATCCAAATTAGCCCATGGCCTACGACCAGTAGCCATTTCCAAGACACAACATCCCAAGGACCAAATATCTACCACTCCCGATCTGTCCGTGGAAGTACCCGTGATAACTTCAGGTGACATGTACATAGGTGTACCAGTCATCGAGTTTAAGTTATTCTTATTAGCTCCTTGAGCCTTTGAGCTCAGAGATGCAGTTCCTACCACCCGGGTTCTTCCACTAGTCGCAATGACCTTAGCGGCTCCAAAATCCACGAATTTGATCACACCATTATGATCTAACAAAATGTTTTCTGGCTTAATATCCCTGTGAACAACTCCAGATTGATGCAAGTACGCAAGACCCTCAACCATCTGTAAAGTGTAAACCTGTATAACCATTTCATCTTCGATCCGGCCATGTGTCAACAAGCCCGAAAGAGATCCACCTTCACAGAACTCCATAAAAATGTAAACCTTGTCACGGTGCACCTCGACTCCGAAGTATTGGACAATATTCGGATGGTTCAACATTTCCAATACTGTCATCTCATCCTTAATAGAAGGAACAATATTTTTGATCGACTGACTATCGTGAAATCTTATTTCCTTGACTGCCATTACACCACCAGTGTCTAAATTAACAGCAGCAAAGACATGGCCAAATGTACCTCCTCCGATAAAGCGTCCCTTTTGCCATCTTATAGACACCGAGGAGAATGAAGATGCGAGCAACGTGACGAATTGGTACTCCAGATCAGTGACATCTAAGACTCTACCAACAGATTGTAATTCTTCTTGCAATTCCCGTCTGTACTCATCAATTTCGGTGATTTGCTTCATTGTATCTTCACGATAGACCTTAAGAATGTATTCATCATCAGCTGAATTTTCGATCTTGTGTCTCTGGGAGGTCCACTTCAACAATTTGTTTCTTTCAGCTTCACTAGATCTTGCACCCATGATATCGAAATGAGAAATGAGAAGTGACATACATCTGGCGACCTTCAACTTCAATCTATGATACTGCTCATCGCTCAAGACTAGAACATTGAAACCCCTTGTCATGTCCATCGCAAACTCTAGAGCCAAAACACACCACCTAAACGTCTTTCTATCAGTAGGAATACAATCATCACAAATGAAGCTAACCCATTCAATAGACAATTGGATCAATTTCATAATAATGTTAGATTTCCTGGCAGAGTCAAGATTCTTAATAGAATTCTTTCCAAAATCTCTTGCATAGATAAACAAACTGTTGATCAATCCTTGATAACCACCCTCAGGAGATAGCTCCTTACATTTTTCTCTTGCAATCTGAACAGAATCAAATACGGACAACGACATTTTGAAAAAGTTTCTGTTAATCTTCGTAAGTTCCGCATGAACCTTTGTCAATGAGCACCTTTGTTCCACAGGTTTTATTATTCCTTCAGAGATCACAATACTGCCAACAAGGTTGAAGAACTTTTCTCGTACTATGTGAAGACTGTACAATGGAAGTTTGCTGATAAGCAAGGTCTGTCCAATTTTTACGTCTGTGATTGGGACTTGCTCCATATTGACATTCACAACATTTCCATCCCACACAATAGGCTTTGGAGGACATATCGCGAGAATGTATGAGAAGTAGCTGCTGTCCTGGTTATCGGGCACCAATTCTCTTTCCTCATTCGTTTCGGATTGTAGTAACCTCAAAAAGCCATCAAACTTTGTGCTCGCCTCATTTGGATCTTGTCCAATATAAGAGCCATTGAGTATCTTTAGTATTTCTTGCTCATGCCCCATTAATTCTGGACTTGCAAAGAAATATGTTCCTTGGTTTTCAACGGTACCAGTATAGACAAGGAAATGATTGGTTGACCTCATGATTTCCAACAAATGCTTGCACTTGCTACTAGACATGGATAAGTCAAAAACCAATGAGTTTGTAAAATCTCTGGAAATCTCTCCTGTAAACCTTGCCAACTTTCTTCTCAATTGACCAAAATTTTCGGTTGTCGAGGAGTACCACCTAATCAAATCCGATGTACTAGATGACTGTAGTTGGGGATGGTTGACTTGGTTATTGAAATACGCTAATAACCTATGAATCAATCGTGATGCTAATAATGTGATCTGCTCAGAGACCACAACACTACCTCCTTCGATGAAATTTCCTAGCCATTTCAAATCTTTCCAAGCTTCTTCAAGTTCTTCAGGTTCCTTAAAGGTTCTAAAATTAGTAGGAGAACGGGAACTATCTAACAATTTTCTGTTCAATAAGACCAAAAAATATTTGACACATTGCACCACAACCTGATCGAAATCATGAATTTCCTTATCAAATAAATCCCCCAAGATCCACGTTTTTCTTTCGTCTGGCTTAGAGTATTCTTGAATTCCGAGTTTAACTTCCAATGCAATGCTAATGTAGGTTTTGAAATCGTCGATCATTTGATCAATCATCATCAATGTAGGGTTTTGTAATTTCATGGCATAGCTTAGCCGAACCTTAATAATTTCTTTGATTAACTTCATGGGGACCAAACATATTTGAATCAAATCGTGACTGTAATCAGGGAGCTTCATCGTTTCGAAAATTTGACCAAGTCTTATGTACGTATCCTTGGATTTCACCATCCAGGGTGCAATTGGTGTGAAAATACGCTTTCTGAATATATCATGCACACCTTTTTCCTTCATCAATTTTTCGGCCAAAGATTTATCATCTTCATCGAATAACTTCTTGACTTTGCTTGACTGTGACGGTGTCATAGAGGTGGGAGAAGTGGGCGTAACAGACGAGGAGCTAGAATTGCCATCTCCGGAACTTTTGGTGATATCCATCTCGTCGTTTCCTATCCATGTTCTTAAAGTCTCGCTTTCATTGTGGAGGGCACCAGTGATAGAATACCATGCATTGAGGGCGTCTAACCTGTTTTCGAAATCTTTGCTTCTAATAACAGGTTTATCATTTTTCATTTCATCGAGGGTTCTCCACAAGGCAGAAGCTTTCTCGTATCGCTCTAAGATCTTTTCTACCTGTGTCCTGGGCGAGTCGCCATTTTCAGCATCGTAATTGATCTCAAACTTCTGTATGTCTTCAATTAATTGATCCACAAGAGTTCTTCGATAAGAGATAATCCTTCTTTGATCCTCCTCTGTTCTGTTGAATATTTTGGCTCTGATTCCAAACCACAAGTTTTCTTTGTAGGTTGCATGGAGGAATGATTCTTGGCCATTTTCGACATTGTTATTGTTGATAATTTTAGTCTTTTCCGACCTGACCACATCACCAGTTAACACGGCAGTCAACATAGATTGCCATTCGAGTCTTTCCATGACAGCCGGGTCATCGGTGTCCCCTTTACTCAACTGGGTGATATTTTTGTTGGAAAATTTATACTCTGAGCCATTCTTCAACATCGAGAATGCTAAGCTGAGATCAATTTGGTCCTTCTCGTCGTCCATATCCGTCAATAGGTCGGCGTTGGCCCCGTTGGACGTGGTCGTTAAGTCGTCATCTTCGTCGTCATGTTCGTAGTTTTCGATCAGGTTGCTATCTGCACCCGTAATACCCTTGGTATAGTAATCGTCCACCATCTGGTTCTTCAACTTTCTCAAATAGGCCCGCTCTTGAGCCAAATACTGCGAATTACTTTGGTGCTGGAGGTTGTGGGTTAGGGTCTGAATCAACGACCTTGATCTCGAGCGACCACCAGACGTAGGAATCTCCGATGCAGACGACACGTTCGTTGAAGAAGCAGGAGAGGTATGATTGCTAGAAGCGCTGGAGTTGGCGCTGTTGCTTGCACGTTTGACAGCTCCCGCCGATGGATTCCGCAAGAGAGAGGGTCTTCTTGACAGATGGAGATGCGAAGGCAAATTCGCCGGAGGAGCTTGGCTCCCTGGCGAACTGCCTTCCTTGGGAGTTGTAGGGGCCGTCATGTTGCCCTGTAGCCTGAGTTGGGAGGATTAAGAGCGATTGAAGCGTCGGGTTCTGGTGTGGTATCTTGTGTGAAAATCACCAGGGCGGAATCTCAGAGTGGCGTTGATAGGAGGCAATTGCTATCAAAATGCGGGAGTTGACGACGTTGAGTGGCCTGAAGGATATGCTGCAGAAGTAATAGGAAACAGAAACGGTTCTGCGAGGCCTTGAGAATTGGTGGCAGAACACAACGAGTATCGCGCAAAATCCGTTTCCGCAGGTTTACAGTTGTACATACACGCACATTACAGAACTTGTAGCAAGTAAGCGCCTCTAAGCGATACGCGTATCCCACCTGAGGAGGAAGTCTGAGCAAGGAAAGCACGCCACGAGAAGCTTCCTACCATTTTTCATAGGCAATCCAAATTCACCAAGGTCGCCATCGCTTTGCCTTCACTTTTTGCCATCCCTATACTCGCAATCACTCATAGACAATGATAGAAGTCCAGGTCAACGATAGACTAGGGAAAAAGGTGAAAGTCAAGTGTCTCGAGACCGACACCATTGGAGACTTGAAGAAAATGCTTTCCTTGCAGTTGGGAACTTCTTACGATAAGCTTGTCTTAAAGAAGGGCTACAATGTGTACAAAGACCATATCACATTGGACGACTACGAGATACACGACGGCTTTAACTTTGAGCTCTACTACGGCTAAGCACACTTCACAAAACAACACCCACAGATTTTACACGGACGCCTCTACGATAATAACCAGTAATGTACATCATTAATTAGGAGGATAGCAGTATTAATACAAACAAGATGAATGTGATGCGATGCAGAATGTGATCTATAAGATGCGGTGCAAGTGTCATAGAAAGTACTCAATATGCTGTTTCTTGGGTCGTTCCTGGAAGTAGGAGGAGAAAAAGTCGGTTCCAGTATAAGCGAGATCGGTGGTGATACCGTTGACACTCTTTCCGCTGATGGTGTCTTCGTCATTTTCGGGTGATGCCTCGAATATGTTGAAATATTGGCCTGGAAGCACTCCCTGTCCGTAGGACCTGTCCTGCTTTTGCACGGTGCCACCGTTGTCGTTTTCCTCTATGGCTGGCGCCTTGCTCTTGCTTTGGTAGTTTGAGTGCAAGATCTCTAGAATGCTAGCTTTGTTCCCACATCGGTAACAGTAGTTAGGTGCAGACCACACGGTCAAGCACTTTCCATTCCAATAGCTGGTGTAGCCCTCGTTGCAGAGCTGGTGGGCACGGATCATCTGCTCCAAGTCGTTATCATGGCAGAACTTATTTATGACGTCCAATCCAAACAAATACCCTGCGCCTCTGGGTGAAAGCTTAAAGTCCATGATTTCAGTATCTGGGTCGGACCAGACCAAGTCCGCCATGATTCCGTCATGGGGGATCTCTTTGAACCTATCGATAGCTCTTATTTGATCGAGTTGTTGACAACTGGGAGACAACCCTCCGTGTGCTGCAAAAAGTTTACCGTCGATGGTAGCACCCAAGGGCAAATAGTCAAACAAATCGGTGATCCACGTCCACACTTCAGCAGATCCGTTGTATTTGTTCAAGATCTCCGAGTAGAACCCGTAGTTGGTTGTGATGGTACGCGATTCGTGGTTTCCACGTATCAAAAAGACCCGCTCAGGATATCGCAACTTGAGGGTGATGAGTAGCGAGATTGTCTCCACAGAGTAGTAGCCTCTGTCGACGTAGTCTCCCAAGAAGAGGTAGTTGGTGTTGGGAGGAGAGCCGCCGATTTGGAATATTTCAAGCAAGTCGTGATATTGGCCATGGATGTCTCCCACCACCGAGATCGGAGACTGTAGGGACATGATGTTGGGGACATTGAGAAGCTGCGTTTTCAAGGTGTGGCATAGCTGTTGTATGGTTTCTGGTGGCAATATCCTGGGAGGTTTGTGATCTAATAGTTGTTCTAAACAGTAATCCAAATCGGACGTTGGGATGCTGAAGGAAACTGTCATTTGCGGGAAGAAGCGATCCCGCGGATCAGGATAGATGTTTGGGGAAGCGTTTCGTGAACTAGTCTAGTCGAGCTTGCCGTGTTATGCCGGGTCTTACCGGTGCATATCAGTTTCGTCGTCTCGATAAATTACATCCGTTCTTTACGCGAAGCACTGGAGATAGTGATGACGTAATCGGGATTCTTGAACGTGGGGGCTGGAAATGGCTGGTATGGATCCTTAGAGGCCAGTACGGACACCTATGATTAGCTAGGGTAATGGCTACGCCAGTAGTGTTTTCTACGTTGTCAATTTTCGTGCAAAAATTAAGATTTATAGTTTCTATAGGTAGGTCCCCCTGTCAGGGTAACTGCAACAGATGGATCTGTTCAACGGTGCCTTAAGCTGCCACACTAGGAGCAGGCTTGTTCTTAATGACTTTTTCAATGCTCTCTGCAAGAATAGACAACCCTTCTTCGATTGCTTCGTCTGGAATGTTCAACGCAGGTACTACTCTCAAGACGTTCAATCCAGCAGTGATCACCAATAATCCGTGTTCCCGACACTTGTTGACCACATCGCCGACCTGGACGGCTTCGCTGAATTGCAATCCCAATAACAAGCCCTTACCCTTGACTGCGGTGATTTCTTCCGGGTAATTGTTGGCCAACTTGGTGAGACCCTTGGTGAACTTCTCAGACTTGGTCTGAACATCGTCTAGAAAAGCCGAGTCAGATACCTGTTCGAGCACGTACGACCCAATCTTGGCCCCAAGAGGATTTCCTCCGTAAGTCGTGCCGTGGTCGCCCACAGATAAGACCTTTTCCACCTTTTCGGTAATGATGGTAGCACCAATGGGAAACCCGTTACCCAAAGCCTTGGCCGAGGTCAATATGTCAGGACTGGCATCGGGACCGACGTGGGAATGGGCCCACAACTTTCCTGTTCTTCCTAAACCACACTGGATCTCGTCGTAGATCAACAACACATCGTTGTCGTCACAGAGTTTTCTCAAGCCCACCAAGAACTCGTGATCCACGGTGTTGACTCCTCCTTCTCCCTGAATTGGCTCTATAATCACTCCACACGTCTTTTCCTTGCTGATGAGCTTTTCAACGCTGGAAAGATCGCCAGCATTCGCAACGTGCACTCCGTCCACCAAAGGAGCAAAGGGTTTCTGATACTTTGGATTGGCGGTCACCGACAACGCTCCCATGGTACGACCGTGGAACCCGTTTTCAAACGAGATAAGCTCCACCTTTTCGTCACTGAAGCTTTTCCCGTACTTTCTGGCAAACTTCAATGCCGCTTCGTTGGCTTCTGTCCCTGAGTTGCACAAGAACACTCTTTGGGCATCCTCCATACCTCCGGACTGCTTTGTTTTGAGAATCAACTGGTTCGCCAATTCTCCCGCAGGGAAGTTGTAGTACAAGTTGGAAACGTGGACCAAAGTGTTAGCCTGTTCGGACATGATCTGGGTGATCTTTTCATTGGCATGGCCCAACGCAGTCACAGCTATACCTGCGGTAAAGTCCACATACTTGCGGTTTTCCAAGTCGTAAAGGTAGGAGCCTTTGCCATGGGTCAACACCAAGTTGGGTCTAGAGTACGTTGTGACTGAGTAAGGCTTGCTAATAGTATTGATGAATTTTCCACTATGTGAATCGTCAGAGGCGTCAGGAACCGCAGCTTGCTTTGAGGCACTGGTGGTGGAAAGCTTGGCAGCATGTGGAATTTGATACACCGGCCGAGTTCTGGCAAGTCTGGAGACAGCACGTAACATTTCAAGGAAAGAGAGTGGTTCTGAATTCAACTGGAATCTCCAAGAATTTATGGATGAAGATTTTGTACCGCGCTTGACTCATCCATTGCCTAATCGGGAACAGAGAAGAAATGTCTCATCGCCAGTTACTACTCTGTGCTTGAGGCATTTGGGAGAAGTAATACCTTCGCAAGTGTGTGTACTTCGGTGGTTGAGTCATTTTTCAAATCGCCCAGAGAACACTAAAATCTATTTATGTCAATGGTGTTTTCCACCTTGATGCTGGGACTAGAGTCGACCCTTTCGATTTCGCGCCGAATGATCCTATCTATCTCATAGCGAAGCCTCGACTCTTCGTCATCAGAAGCCCCTTTCATGTGAATCTGTACCCCGATGACGAAAAGCTGGTAGTTGAACTTTGTGATGAAGAATTTGTCCACTGTGTACGCTTGCTTATAGAAATCAAGACTGAAGACCTGGTCCAAAATGCTGCGCTTCAACCGATGGTAATCGTAATCTGAATGGGGATACGAGCATAACAAGATTCCGCCTAATGACTTCACCAATTTCCATCCTGTGTAGCATAATAAAAGCGCGACAATCAAAGAGGCCATCTCGTTCATATCGACGGTCTCGGAATGGAGACTAAGTGGAATCACCGGTTGTACCATCAAAAATAGCGAGTAGCTCAACGATAATAGATGGGTGGGGTTATTGGTCCATACGTCAACAAACTTTTTGATGTTCAAAAGCACACCAGCTGTACCGGTAGAAGTATTCACAGCATTATCCAAAAGGCCACCTCTCTCCTTTGAGGTATGGTTTGGAAGACTCTTCTCTTCAGCAGCAGAGATCATCTCGTTGATTTTGTCAGACGCCAATATGTACTTGGAAGTGATCAAGGTCACAGCCATGGTAATTAGTAATACCAACTCATAGACCAACCAATTTGTGTTTTCACTACCGTCACCATGAATGTGGTGTGAATTATGCTGTTCTTTATGTTCCGGGGCCAGCTTGTCGACCACGAGTTCCATGATGAATTCTTCAACGAAATGACTCACTAGATCGAAGCCCACCATGATCAATGAAGCACTCAAGGCAAAGCCTACCAAGACTTCTAGTCTTCCAAGTCCGAATGGATATGCAATAGACGAATTGTTCCAAACTTCGAAATTAGACATGACATCAACAAACACTATCACGAGGGAGCCAATCGCATCATAAAAGACTAGATGTGCCAAAGTAGACAACGTAGATAGCTTGTACTTGAAGCCTATGATGAATACGATAAGCGACAAGGAAAGGTGTGCCAAGGACCACGTTATCTTCAACTTTTGAGCAGGAGTAATGGAACTTAGAGATTCCTTGAAAGTCGGTATAGGATACAGGTTGGGGATTGCAAGCAATTGGTTGTCAGCTGCCAAGGCTGGCGGAGGCTCCTGGAACAAGTTCATCGAGACTGACGAATGCTTATACTTGTGGCCTTTTCTGTGAGCAGGTTTGAGCAGTAATGATTGATTAGAGCCATTGTTATGCATCATCATTTCCTGGGACTGGAAATTAAAAGGCTGATACGACTTCGTAGGAGAAGACGGCCTCCTCACTGGCGACTTTGACCTGTAGTGTCTATTTTGCCTGGATGGGGAGGTCGACCTGGTGGGCGACAGCGATCTTGGAGGCATGGCTGCAGGACCGGTGGGAGGGAATGCAGTGTTGGGAATATAGGAGTTTCTGCCGCCGCCGAGGTTCATGGAGTTTCTTGACCGTGGGGTATTGCTGATGGGAGACTGGATGGGACTGCCGTCCTCTGAGATGGCATTGTTGGAGTCCATCATGAAGATGGCAGACATGGGTCGCGGTCTGGAGGAGTTTGACATCCGACGGCTACTGGAAACAGGACTGTACGTCGCCTGCGGGATTCCGGTGTTTATAGAGCTGAAAGTAGGCGTCAGTGGTGTGTACGTGTTGGTAGCACCAGGGTCTCCCAAAGAGTCGGAGGAGAAGTTGGCGCTGGCGAGCCTTTGGAGTTCTGGAGCCCTCTGAGAGCGACCTTCCAGCGATTGCAAGCCGCCCGCGGCTCTACCGTTGTGCAAGGCAGGAACCGCCGACGAGTCAACATCCGATAACACGTCTGGCATAAATTGGAGGGATTGTCTTTTGGAATTGACTGGAGTCGTGGTCCGAGCGGGTTCTGTGGGAGTGCCCAGAAGTGTGGTATCGGATGAGCTCAATTGCCGTTCCACCTGTGCCCGATACTCTTCTCTTTGGTCGCTATCGCTACTTATCATGGATAAAGAACAAGATAAGGTAGTGGCCGAAGCCCTTGTAAACAGTGGTAGCGCGCGCAGAGTGTTTTGTCCTGCACACTGCCAATGGACACCGAGGTTGCAAATTCTTAACCACTGGGGTTGGTCACAAACCACAAATAGCTGCGGCAACCGTTGACAGATAACGACTAATGCGATGGGGGTCATTTTGCAAGTTGTGTAAAATATTTTAGCTCAAAACAGGCAACTACAGAGCAAGAAGAATTAACTGTGTATATTTCGTGTCGGCTCCACACTATGGAGGGTTTTCTCGAGTAGTGTAGGCATCGAAGAGCTGAAGGTTGATACATGAGTTGTTGAGGCTTTGCGAAGAGTCCTCCAACATTTCGAAGCTTCTCAACTTGTAAGGATAGTACGCAGGAGCCTGCGGTGATGCTGTTCCATTTCCGTTCGAGAGAAGACCAAGCGCATTAGTCAAACTGGTTGCATTCTCACTAACAGGCAAAAGGGCCAAGTTCGATTCGTTTGCCACATGAATATCCCCTGATTGCTGTAGCTCATGCTCGTCAAGCGTGAGAACGCTGTTGACCTTGTACGTTGAAAATTTCTTGAATGGAGATTCGTGGGTCGGTTCCGGAAGATTGAACATGTTAGAGAAGCGTAAGCTGGTGCTGGTCATGGCTATGTTGATGCCCGGGGTTGAATTAACCCCTGGTGTAGCTGTAGGACCTGGTGTGGCCATCTGAGCACTGGGAGTCGTGGCCATGCCACCAGGAGTCACGTTCCACTCACCTTCATTGGTGTCAACCTTTGGGGTTTCTTCGTAGACCACTGCCATTCCTGGAGACGTGGACTCGGTAATATCCAATTCGGGAGCAAGGGTCAATGTTTCCGATATAGACACCTTAAACAAGAGGAGGAGGTCATAAAGCAAGATTCTGAGCTTTTCATTTCCGTCTTCGAGAAAATTTGACTGAAGGAGCGAAATTAGATTCTTTATGAATAGAAATTGTTCGCTGTCGTGGTTGACAATTTGTTTTGTCAAGGTCGACTTGTGGATAATCAAGATTCTTAGCAAAATAGAAATACTGCTGGCAATGTTTTCCGAGGTACTTCCAACGTCAACTTCAGCTAATGTTTCCAAAGTATGGGTTGTATCAATCGATGATTCTAACTTCATTTCCGTGTCATCGCACAGCTCAGTGGTTCCATAGGACGAGCAAACGTCCAATAATTTCGTGAGATAATTCTGTAAGTTTCGGAATAGTCCTTCTCCACTTTCCACAATAATTGAGGATGAGGTTGAAAATTTCTTGAAGAAGTCATTCAATGCTGGTAATAGATTGATTTGCTTACCCTTCGATTGTACCACTAAACTAACCTTTTCCACACTATTGCTGTTAAACTCAGAATTCAACAACGCATGCTCCTCGAGAATATTCAAGATGCAAACCTTATGTTCCCAAAGCATATAACTAAACAATTCTCCAAAATAAGAATTATGTGCGGTGAATTCGAAATGAATGTTTTCAACAAAAGTGTCTGCCATTTGCTTTAGTTGGAACGAAACATCAGTTCCTGGAAGGCCCTGTAAATCCTTGGAGCACACAAATCTCACTAACAATTGCACCAAAGGTAGATTGAATTCATCAACAAAAGCTGCAAGACTTTTTAAGTCCGCCATATCTTGCACATAGGTGTCATCTGGCCATTTGAGTAGAATATTAAGCAATTTGATGCTGTCATTGATGGAAATTTTCAGAAGCCACTGATCCATGAATGACTTGGTGTTTGTTACTGCCCAATGATTGAAGAAGTCAAGACTCAGCTGTTCATATTGCAAAAATAGTTTTGAGGAGAAAATATCTTGGTAGTTTATTTGAAGACCCTTGACAATAGTGAAAGTATAGTTAGTAATACTTCTGATCTTGAATGTATTTCTTATGATGCTCAAGAGCACAGTTTGCGCAGGGGTCATTTTTTGTTCACCTTGATCGAACACTAATGAGAGACATAATTGACAAATCTTTTCATTAAGAGGCCCAACTTGATTCATCCTTTGTAACTGAGAAACAAGCAGATGAAGACTGACAACCTCGTATATGGCGAGTTTCTTCAAAAACACTGAAATACTTTGGATATTCGCATCCAGAGTAACCAACAGAGTTAAAAAGAAGTCCACTTGAGAACGGAATAAGACTGGGTCGTTGTGAACTTTATTCTGAATGTTGATAATCAATTTGATAACAAAGCTTTCCTTTTCTGCATCAAGAGATGCCATAGAGTCATAGAAAAGTGCCAATAGTTGATGGAGAAGATTGAGCTCTTGAAGGATTTCTTCGCTTGGCGGAGTAGCAACTCCCTTAAGAGCCTTTAAAATTTTTGAATAATTATCAGAACTGTCTGGTTTCCAACTCAACGAATTAAGCATCTCGGTAATTTCTAATTCGCCTAAGAATTCTAGTGGTGCTCTTATTAAATCAGCTAGCTCATCCCTCAAGGTTTGCAAATTAGCTTCTCCAGATTTCCCATCATCGTAGCTTCTTTTAGTTCTCAGCGCAATAGAATCGAGTGGAAGCCTTTCATCTTTACGCTGGTTCGCAGACTGCTGTCTTTCGGCTTGTAACATCTCAATTGCACTATCAAAAAAGTTCCAAACCTTTCTAAACTTGAAGTAATCAAATTCACGCTGGCAAAGGTCTTGATAGTTCAGAACTATCAAGTTGACCAACTCAACAGCACTAGAAGTCTCCCCTCCATTTGCACTTGAGCCATTAGTTCCACCCATAAATTTGATCAATTCGTAATGCCTGATAACCAACTTTGTAAGCAAATGGAGCGAGTCCAAGTAGAAAATAATCATCCCGCCTTCATTCCTCAAGATAAATTTGACAAGAACCTTAAAAAAGACAGTCAAGTTATCACACATCGAATAAAATTTATAAAGGCACGAGATGGACAGGGGAGTCATATGTATCAACTTTGGGGACTTGCTAATGCTAGACTTGATATCTGTGGTCATCCAGTTGATTAACAAAAATTTTAAACCCACATTCAAATCCTTGACATAAGAAAGTGGGTGATCGTCAGAATCCACATCAAAGGCGGAATAGACATCAGGTGAAGACATGTCACTGGAATACAAGAATATCAAGCCTAAAAATTCACCCTTGAGGATATTCTTCCCCAAATCAAACTTTTCTTTGAAGTTATACCCCTCTGGAGTCCATTTCTTCAAGATACTATCACATTGACGATTGTTGAGCACTGGTAAGTTTTGTAATATCTCTAAGTGGTTTTGTATAAGTTGCTTTTGATCGAGAGACCGGCCATTATTTTCTTCTGGAGTCAAATAGAAAATTCCTGAAGCTATGAGCTTTCTTAGATAAGACGAAATGGTGATAATCTTGAGCTGATAGAGTTCATTAATTAACACGTATAAGTTGTAGTTAACGATTCTAAATGGTTTGGATTCCACTAATGCATATATCACTTCTAATATCTCATTTTCAAATTCCACTTTCAAATTGACCGATGTTTTGGAATTTTTAGAGAAGGACTCCACCACTTGCCGCTTTAAAAAATTGCACACAATCAAAATATTTTCACTGCTCTCTTTTACACTTCTGGACGACGTGATTGCCCAATGGATAATTATATCAAGCCCAATTCTCCAGGAGGGCAGCGTTGACTTCTCGCGGGCTGAGAATGTCTGTATATGTGAATTATTGCGTATCTTGCTTCTGGATATTTCTGGTCTGATAATTTCGACCAAATCGCTGATTTTTAGACTATCCAAGTCATGAATTAACTTTAATATGTCATCAGACTGACGGTTTATTAGTGTATGATCCGATTCTTCTGAATTGGATTCTGATGAGTCTTCTGACAAGGAAGAAAGTTTCGTCATGTTGTGGCTCATGGTATTATTTTGTCTCATATTCATGATGAGACTTTCATTTCTGTACTTCACCAACTCAAGTTGCGTTAGTATCTCTCCGTTTTCCTGTTCGCTCCGATCCCTCTCACCACTCTTGAGAATTCTGAATAAAGATCCGCCAATAAGCACCCAGAAGTTCGGTAAAATAAATATATTGGTATTGAGTTCGAAGAGATGAGTCACATGGTACGATATGGAAGTCAATAGTTTCTGGTTTAATGCATCGGGAGTATTCTTTTGCATCCCCTTATGTGTCAAGGAATTCAACCTGGTTATAAAATAGTAGTTTAACAAGAGGCATTCGCTGAGCTCCTTGCATAAGTAATCAAGCTTCAACACGTCATTCCAGAAAATTTTAACAATTGTTAAACATATAAGTCTTTGTCCATAGTTGAAATCCATTTCCTTTATCCAGCCATCCTCCTTGAGGACCATGTCACCTGTGTCATCGTCATCATCGTCTGGAACTTCATTTCTAGCGCTTCGCACTAATTCGTTCACTTGTTTGGACTGTAGTGGAAGACCATCCTTCCAAAACTTCATAACAAGCGATAGAAAAAATGTCTTGTCTAGCAAGCATTCGACATAAAGGGTCTGGATGTACTGGAGAAGATAGTTTAGCTTATTCATGTAGTGCGATTTCCTCTCCGTAGACGTGATATTAGCCATATCCTTCGAGCATTTGTAGAGATAGTCTGAAACCTGTTGGGTCCACTCTTTCAACCAATGCATTTCGAATTCTTCAGAACTCATGTTGGAGCTGCGGATATGGTGCTTCTTGCGGAGAGTCACCAACTCCCCGTAGAGAACACATTTAGTGAACCATATGGCACGGGACATGGGGATATTCTTGGAGCAGACCGTCTCTATCAACACCTTATTTCTTATGCCATGGGGTAGCTTCTCAGCTATTTTCAGAAGCCGCACATTGGGGTTGGCAAGATCCTGCAACCACGCTTCTCTCTTTGGAATAGTTAATGTGACACGAGGAGGAAGCTTGAAGTTGTTGGTGTTTGCCTTGATCTTATTTATGACCTCATTTCGCGTTTTGTAGCCATTAGCTAAGTGCTGGGAAAGCTCCTTCAACACATTGTTGCAATTGTCTGTGGATGAAAAAATGGTGGCCTGGATCAAGTTCCGAGCAGAATGGTACTCGTTGGAGACAATTGGAGTCTCAAAGTATCCCTTATTGAGATAATTGGCATTGCTTAGCCGCAGGAGCTCCTCTTGCTTCTTATCTTCAGGTAGATGGGTATGATCTTTCCAGGGCTTGAAATCGGGATAGGTGGGTTCCTCGTGAGAACTGTCCAAATTGGTTAGGTCCTTTTCCATTTCTCGTCCATGAACCTTGGATCCGTCCCGAAAACCCACCGAAGTTAAATAATCGGTATCATTCAATGGATATAGCGGAAGGTCAGGCTTCGCCATCACGTACTTCATTGATAAAAGTTCATCTTTCGAGCTGCTGGTGTATGTAAACCGGTTATGTGATGATAGCAAGCTGTTTCTGTTTCGAGATTTGGACATTATGCTGAATTTGGGGAAGTTTCCATTGAATGAAGGTTTACTGGTCTGTAGTACGGGGCCAAGACCGCCAAACTACGGCAGGAAAATGGAGTCACGTGACAGATAACACCAGAAGTTATGGAAGCTAACCTGGGGGTAGAGGGGGGAGACGTTGGGAGCAGCGAGGCGAGCTTGGTATAAGTGATTAGGAAGAGTCCCGGAAAAAATTGAGCAAGTCCGATGTTTTTGTTTAGAGGTATATTTCGATATATATAATGCGAGGTAAAAGGATGGGGAAGAGTAAGCGACTTTGGAGATGTGGAGATTTGGTGATTAAAAAAACAGCTAAGAAGGTTGAAAGAAAGGAGGACTTAACTGAGTACTTCTTTCAATTGCTTTCTGTCCTAGCCTTCTTCAATCGCTCTACTCGATTTTTACCATATACTAACTTTTTCTTCAATGTACAAACTTTTATTCGTCTAGCCATACCACGTCTACCAATCGTCATCATCATCGGCCTCCTCCTCGTCACTGTCGTCACGAGTCGCACCCTGTCTTCTTTTTAAAGCATCGGCCAATGAGCCAGCCATTGCGTGTTCTCCGCTTTTCTTTGCCTTTAAAGCATCAGCCAAGCCGTTGCTCAAGGTTGCTCCAGCAGCATTTCCATTCGTAGCCACAGAGTTGGTCTGAGGAGGTGCTGAAGGAGGTGCTGGCTTTGATGCTCCCAACGACGCTGGTGGGTCAATTTTCTGCAAATAATCAATAGGAGACCATCCCTCCTTGGACTCATCCAAGAGCTTTACCAAGCCCCATTTTCCGTTCACACTGGTCACATAGTACACCTGGTCCTTGGTAAGAGGAATGGAGCCCGCAACCGATCCGTCATAGTCATAGAGGGCCTTGTAAGTCGGAAATTTGGGCTTTGCTGGCGTCGACAATGCTGGAGGAGGTGGAGGTGGCGCAGCCTTCTTCGCGGGGGGTGCTGGTGCAGTCTTCTTCAAAGGTCTAGTAGGAGCTGATGGCTTTGCCGTTTGAGGAGCTTCAGGAGCTGAAGAAACAGATCCAGCCAATGCCAGTTGTGCAGCCGCCACGGCTTGGTTCTGCGTGGGCTGAACGGGAGCAGGTGGTGGCACTTTTCTTGTCTGTTGCTGCACCGGAATCGATGGCTGTGCAGGTTGGATGTGTTGCTGGTACGACTGCTGTTGCACAGCAGCAGCAGGTTGTTGGTAGTAGGACGAGTTCTGGGCCGCTCTATTGTTTTTTCCCCTGTTGTAGTATTTGGAGTAGTCCACCTGACTCGACTTTGCTCTTGGTCTCTTTGGATTCTGGCTGTTTCCAGGTAAGCCTTGGTTCACACTCACCTTTCCAGATTTGTAGTGGTCCCCATATCTTGGGATGTCGGGACCGTTTCCCACTTCAAATTTCACACTGTGGAATTTTCCAGCCTTCTTCTGATAACCAATGGTAGGACCAATCTTGATGGTCAACCCAGGATTTATCTTCTTCAAGTGGGTCACAAGCTCTGTCTTGAAGTCTAAATTAATGAACACGTCAGGCGTAGTGGGCGTAGGAGTGTGTAATGAGACGCCCACCCATCCATCCTGGTACGTAGAAAGAGCCACATAGTTAATGGAGTTGATAGGAATCTTGAATTCTGCCTGCAACTGCAATCTCTTCTCAACAAGGACTTCACTGACAATGTAAAGAGTGTTTTTCGACAAGATGAAGATTCTTCCAAGCCTTTTCGACGATCTACCAAACTTGGACAACAAAATATCCCCCTTAGCCGAGAACACGACATTTTCGTTGATTCCAGCCTGGTTGGCAACAAACCGGCCGTAACCAGAGGTATCGTTACACCCAAGGTAGTCGCCCATGAAAGCTCTGGAGCCCAACATAGACATCCGTCTGCGCTCCTTTCTGCCCCCGAGGAATCTACTGCCCTCGTCACGCAACTGTTCGAATTGGTTACCATGGGTCTTGATTCTCCAAGCACGCTGGATGACTTTGGCAGCATCCTCTTTCCTCTTGACGTATCTTCTCCATGCTCTTTGGATTCTGGCAGCCATATTGTACCAATACTTGTCTCTCATATCTTCTAAAGCAAATAATGTCTCAGGATTCTTGATAAACACCTTGGAAGTTCCTAATTGGAACTCACTTTCAGGAATAAAGCACGACCGCAAGATTTCTCTCACAGCAGATAAATCATCACCGTTCCAAATGTAGTTACCAGCATAACCAGTTGCAGGCGATAACAAAAAGAAACGCTGAACAAACTTATCAAAGGTGGTTCTGTAAGCAAAGCCCGCTCTTCTGATACGAACGTTTTCCTTTAATCCCAAATACTTCACTTGATGCAATACTTGGTTGTTGTCATACTCCTTCGGTCTCTTACTTTGGTTTGGCTTGATCGTTCTAATGTACGAGGGTTGGGCCTTGGACAATGTCTCCACAAGAAGATTGGCAGACTTTTTGATCTTATCCGAAGAAGTTTCCGGTCTCTTCTTAGAGTCCTGCAAAGCTGCAAGTAACTCTGAAGGGAAGAGAACATGAACAAACTTATTGGCCGAAGTGCTCAACAATTCCAACAAGTCCTTCAACATCGCATCCTTATTCTTGTCTGTCATTCCCTCGACCTCGTAAGTGACGTCACCAGCGTAATGCTTGATGATGAACTTACCTCTGCGGTCTTCGAAATATTGGTTGTTCGAACCCACCAAGTTTAATCTTTGGGCAAACACCTGATCAGCAGCATCAGAGTCAGCATGGGCAGTTTTGATGGAGTCATTCAATGCAGCAAAGACACCGGGCTGTGGTCTCACTGCTTCGATCAAATCACAGACAACCTTGTTGTTGAAATAGTCAATTGGTGTCCACTTGATTTGTTCTTGGACGTATTCGTCCTGTTCGGCCTTAAGGGTCAATTGGATAAAGATTTGTTGTAATTTTTCGTTGACATAGTTGATACAGATCTGTTCAAACGAGTTATGCTCAAAAATTTCAAATCCATAGATATCCAAAATACCTATCGACTTGCTAGCAGATTGTTTTCCCTTGAGTGAAAGGTTAACTCTGGCGACAATCCACTCGAACAAATTGTTATAGATACCCTTGGCCAAGGCATCACGAACGGAAGTAGCTTGTACAATATTAAGAGGAACATGGTAGGTGGAACCTCTTCTCATACCATGGGAAGTTTCCATAACTCTTTCCACCATTGCCTTGATCAAAACTTGGTCATTGACATCCAATAAGTAGGCGACAAACTTGGAGACGCTCTCGTCTCTGATTTGAGCGTTTCCTGACTCGTCTTCGACAAACGAAATGTTACCAATCCACAAGATCGCAGCCAACATCCTAAAAATATTATCCTGCTCTTCCTGGGACAAACCAATGATATTCATCGCACTCAAGGTGTCTTGGAATTCCTTGTTGTCATCCATTCCTTCGACATCAATGCACTTTGCAGCCGAGGTATAGATATAGGTCTCGGGACCTTGGATACCGTACATCTGTTGGTATTGCGGAGGGCAGTGCTTCGTGTACTGGTAGAAGATGTGGAAGTTACGTTCGTTGGTGATCTGAGACACCACTCTCTGTTTTTCCAACAAGTAGTTGGTGATGTGGGCTGCAATGGGCTGGTAGGACGAAGGGTCGAACTCGATTTCAAGGTACTTTCCGTGTCTGGAGGAGTTGTTGTTTCTCAAGGTCTTGGCACATCCAAAGGACTCTAAGAGCGGGTTGGTGGCGAGCACCATGTCCTTGATCTTGGAGATATCGTCGTTGCCCGAATCAACCGACACATTGGCTATGTACTGCATGATCTGCTTGGCGGCTTCGGTCTTGCCCGCACCCGACTCGCCCGAGATTATCACACACTGGTTGTCACCGTACGACTTGAGATTGTAGTACATCGACTCCGCTATGGCAAACACATGTGGAGGCACCTCGAGTCTGTTTCTGCCCTTGTACTTGTTGAGGTGTTCCAAGGTGTAGATACCCAAGTCCTGGAACGGATTGACGGAGATCAACACGTGCCCAATGTATGTGTAGATGGTGTTGTTCATGAACCGCTTGTGCAAGTTCTCGTTGATCGCTTCGTCGGAGATCTTGGATAAGAGGGTGAGGTCAGACACACCCACCTCCTTTTTCTTGAGTACATCGAATTCCGCCTTCTTGATACCCCCACTCTTGGTGGGTGGCACCTGTTGTTTCGCTTTCGAGCGCCCTCCACGTTTGACGATGGCCATGACGCTGGTTCGAGTGTTACGGTGGATGTTGATCTGCTGTCGCTCCTGTATTTTTCGGCGGGAGACCCGGTCATGTCAGCACGTGACCGGCGTCGGAATTTGTGGCGGTGCTACGGCGATCATATCACGTGATAAAGTGTTTAGTCTAGATAGTGGAACACCGGCAGCAGCATTTGACGGGCACCAGGGTGGAATGGAGACAGCAAGGGGGCGGTTCTAGGAGTTAAGGGGTTCCCCAGAAGCGGTATTAATAATGCGGTGTCTTCAGTGGGAGAGCTGGGCCTCTTACTCCGAAAGAGAAATGGCTGCCAAATTTAGCACCCATTCACTGTTGATACCTCGAAGGAGATAGCGGGAAGGTTCAATCCTATCCAAAAATGCTTAAACAACTGTGTCCAACTGACCGACGGATCCCACCAATTCTCCAAGCGTGACCGCTGCATATTATTGGTCAGACTGGTCACACAGCTAATGGCTCCAGAGCCTGACCATCTTGTCTTTACCGCCACTGGCCACCCGCTTACCGTCCAAGCTCCAGTCCACGGCATAGACCTCGTCAGCGTGACCCGGTAAGTCCACGTTCAACTTACGGGTTCTGATGTCCCACACCTTCAACGTGGTGTCCTTGGAACAACTGACCAAGAGCCTGCTATCAGCAGACCATGCTGTTTGGTAGACCGGAGCAACGTGGCCACGGAGAGTGCCGATGAACGTGCCTCTAAAGCCGTCCCACACTTTAATGGAGTTGTCGAACGAGCTCAGCACAACGTACCTTCCGTCAGGAGAAAACGACACATGGTTGACGAGCTTTTGATGGCCTGTCATACGACAAACGGGCTTCGACGACTTGAGAGGCTCCCACAAGTACATGGTGAAGTCGTCGCTAGCGGTGACAAGTCTTTCGCTGATGACTCCGTTGACTCGGGCCACCTTTTCGTAGCTCTGAAGAGCTTTGGTCCGCAATTCCTCGGGAGATATCTTCTTGGACGACGATCTGGTGCTGGTATGGTCGAAGCCACCCTTGCGCAACACGTAATCGGTGGAGATCGATAAATGGTTAACCCAGTGGGCGTGGCTTTTCAAGGTCTGGATACACTTGCCCTGAGCAGAAACGTCCCATGCCTTAATGGTCTTGTCATGGGATGCACTGTATATGAGGTTGGAACCTGACCACTTGACACACGACACCGAGTTGGTGTGACCGCTCATGGAAAACGTACATATCCGGGTGGTGGTGTCCCACACTTTGACGGTGCCGTCTTTGGAACCCGAAGCCAATCTTGGCTGGTCGCCCACCGCCACCAAATGCAATGGTTCCCACGTCAAAGACGACACCCACTTGGAGTGGCCTGTCAACGGAGCCCCAAGACTCTTTCCCAGCTCAGCATCCCACAATCTCACTGTGTTGTCCATGGAACCCGTGGCTATCATCGTGCCACAGGGAGAGTAGGAAACCACGAGCACCCAGTTGGTGTGACCCGCGAGTGTGTGCATGGGTGTTTGGGTGTTACAGTCCCAGATCCGTGCGGTAGAATCGCCTGCTCCAGAACACATTCTGCCTGAGTCGTTTGGAGCGAACTGACAGCACAAGATGGTGGAGCCGTGACCTGCTATAGCCACGCTGGACCGAGTGACTGGTCTGACCTTGAAAACTGCTCGAGGGGTGTACACCAACGTCAAGAAGTCTTCGGATGTCTTGATTCCCGGCTTGAGTACCGAGGTATACAAGTTGTCTTTGATGTCTACCAAGTTACCCTCTTCGCCCTCCTTCTTGTCGAGCAACGCAAATGTATACGGCACAGGCTCGTCGGTCTCACCATTGATTTGATTCAAGAGCTCTTCAAGCTGCTTCTCGCTGATTCCTCCCGGGACTCTCATGGAGCCCCCCGCAGACTCACCCGTGTCCGAGGCCTGGAACTTGATGAGGACGTTGGGCAAGTCCTGCGGAATGAGATCCACTTCACGAACTTTCTGTGCCTCCTTCTTTTGCTTCTTTGAGGGTGGTGGGATCACGGTAGCCATATTGTGGTTATCTTCTCAGTAGTGCTCATCTTGAAAAATCGCCTACAGATATCGCGATGAGACCTACGCTTATGTGCAGGTCATCAAATTGTGTTTCCGACTATATGAAGAGTTCGCCGCTGAAGTGGCGGGTGGGTTTGAGTTCGGGCACGGGTTTTGGCTTGGAGAGCTTATTCACCACTGGTGGCTGTTTCTTGGAGCCCTTCCCATTTTTGAAATCCTCAATTTGAGTATTCTCCTTAAAAGTGCCAGTTCCAGGGCTGGCACCGCTGCTTATTTTCTTGGGAAGTCGACGCTTGGGGCCCTTGGACCTGCCCTTAGTAATATGACTGAGCTTTCCAGTGGCAACCGTATCCTTTCTTTCCTGTTTTTTCGTGACCACAATAGGATCAGAATTTGTGCGAGGCAAAGGGGATGCCTTCAATTCTGGGACCGTTTTGGCACGAAGAATAGATGAGAGCTGATCCTGGAAGGAGCCAGAGCTTTGGGGACTTTCCTGAGAGTTGTCTTCCCCTTCTGAGATTATTGTCTTTTCTTCTGGCTCTTTTGGTCCCAGACCTGGTTTCTTCAACTTATCTGGTTTATCTGGTTTATCGACCGTATCGGAGCTCTTCGTGCTCGGTACAGCTTTAAGCTTAGAAAGGGCCGCCAAGCCCTCAATTGTCTCTTCGGGCTTTTCAATGAGGTGGTAGTTTGCTGACTTTGATCCCAACTTCAGCATTTGAGATCTTAACAACTCACTATCTCTCTCCTCATACTTGGAAGATAAATTGGCTTTTTCTTCCGGTTTCTTCTTGGGAGACAACCTCGACATCGTGGACTTAAGAAGTTCCTTTTCCTCCTGAGTATATTTTTCAATGGAGGGCTTCTCTGGCTTAGGAGGAGCCTTTTTCCCAACGCCCAACTTCGACATGGTGGACTTAAGCAACTCCTCCTCGCTTTGGGTATATTTCTCAATAGGCGGCTTGCCCTTCTTGTCCACAAAAGGTTTTCCTGGTTGCAATTTTGACATAGTACTCTTAAGAAGAATATCGTCCTCATTAACCGTAATGCTAGCGGGCTTTTCAGGTTTTTTAGGGCCGCTTTCCTTTTTCTTTATCTTGTCCAATTGGGCAAGGTACTCCGGCACCGCTTGTGATGGTTTCTTTTGGTTTGGTTCGGGTGAAACAAGGTTGGATGCACTCTTAAGTTTATCGACTTTGCCTATGAATTCTGGAGCGGTTTCCTCTTCCACCTCCAATGGAACAGCTCCGCTCCTTTTCGTGATCTGGAATTTGGGCTTCTCGGGAGGCTCGATATATGTATGAGAATCGCTCTTCAGAAGTGCACTATCAATCCAGCTGGTTTGTTTTTTCCCGGGAGAAGAGGTTGTCTCTTGTTTGCCAGGAGAAGAAGGCTCTCCAGAACCGTACACCAGTGGGGACCAGCCCGGAGACAAGCGGGTATTGGAAGAAGGATACTGCCGCAAAGAAGATTTGGAATCAGCTAAGGATGTCATCCAATGCTTGTGCTGAATCACTGGTTTGGAATATGCTCCAGGAGTACTTTCTTGCAGTGTAACTGTTGTCTTCGAATTTGAAAGGCTGGATGATAACCAGTCTGCTTTAGGCTTAGGAGTAGGTGGAGAGCCGCTGTGGTCTTGACTGGTAGATGTTGTTACTTTATTAGACATAGTCGAAGAAAGCCAATCGCCCTTTGGTCTCTGAATCGCTGGAGTATAAGCACCGTCCTGATTATGAGAAGTTGTGACCGCGTTGGAGGACAAAGAACTAAGCCAATCACCTTTTGAAGGCTTGATAGGCTTCGGAGGCGCCTGCTTATCTTGTGAAGTCTCTTGTTGGTCTTTCTTTCCATCTCCCTTTTGAATGCTAGAGGACGAATAATATACTCTTTGGGGAAATAATGGCTTGGGGCCCGAAGGCTTTACATTTTTCGAGGAATTAGGGGGTATCCATGACGAAGGCGTTTTCTTTAAGTCCTTCTTATCCTCAATTTCCACTGTCTCCACTATTGTTCCTGGTGACTTAATTGATTTTGACGAGCCCTGAGATTTAACAGAAAATGCGTCCTTTATCAGGTACATTTCTGTAGTTCCAGAGCTCATGATTGCCTTTTCCATGTCTCCAAAAGAGCGATACTTCTTTGGCTCTGGGCTCTCGAATGCATTGAGCACTTCTGGTTGGCGTGACGTTGATACCTTGGATGGTGGTGGATTACGAAGTTGAGAGGATGGAGCAGATGAGCTGGATCTGACAACAGGTTGGAGCAACTCTATTTCAAGATTCACATTGCTTGTCTCCTCTTCTTCGCTATCAATTCTATCCAATTGTCCAGGTTTTGGCTTGTTTGGTTTAGGAGGAGGATGCTTAGAACCTTCGACTTCTTTTCTTCTAGGTAACACGGGGGGTTCTTCTTCATATTGATACCGTCTTTTGGGCAATGCGGGTGCTTCTTTTTCGCCTCTTCTCTCTGGTAAAGGCGGAGCATCCTCTTCGTCCCTTCTTCGAGGTAGAGGTGGAGGAGGCAGATCCCGGGTATTTTGGGCCAAGCTTCTATTGAAAGTCAACAGCGGGATGTTGCTAGAATAGCTAGATCCACGGCTAGATACAAATGGCGACGCCGAGCTTGCTTTGACGGGAGATGCACTGTTCAGTCTCAGTCTAAGTTCATTGATGTTGCGTTCGAGATCTCTTTGCCTCTGTTGGTCTTCTTTCAATCGGTCCTGGGATAGCTGCGACAAGCTTGACAAGAATTCGTCAACCTTCTGCGTCGAAGGTGACACGTTTGTCATCGTCGGCAATGTTAGTGGATTGTTAGGGTGGATTTAGTTATCGTGTTCCGGATCTGAATCTCTAGCCGATTCGGGTAGTGCGCGGCGCATTTTGGTAACACCACAGAATTGAAACCTTTAGGCAGTGTCAAAACAGCTTACAGCAGTTTGGGGCGAGCGTGCGGGCACGGGGCAAGTAACATGAGAGAACTGAACGAGATTTGGCAAAAAACTCAGAAGATGATCTTGACAGCAGTGTTATTTGGCTCGGTATCAGCCAGCATATTCACAGCAAGAAATTGAGAAACGGGCTTCTGATTGAGCGATACATGAACCACCAACACCGACTGGTTGGTGCCAGTCAATGCACACGATCTTAAGTTTTTCAGAGCAAAAAATTCTAATTATGCACCGCATCGCCTACCAATCAGGTCCAAAAACTTCAACGCGTCACAAGGGAGAGCGACCGCGACGTATTCCTGTCTTAATTGGAAGGTATTGGAGCTGAGATATCTTAAAGCCATATTGTCTATCATACAATTTTTGCAGCTAGAAGTGAGGCGAGATTGTGGGAACAACTTATTTGACTCGCTACATGTCACAGTATAATCATCTATATTAAGAAGGGCGTTAATCGTTAAACATCTAGGAAGGATTGAATGGAATGATACCGAACCCACCACCCCAAGCATCGTAAATTGAGCCGGGTTGTTGTTGCTGCTGCTGTTGCTGTTGCACCTGCAGAGAGCTTCCCTCGGGAAACACAGAACCCTGCCTGGTGTATACATTATAAAAAACACCATAGGAATTGAGAGTTTCCTCATCAATTTCCTCTTCATCAATGGCATTATTTCCATGGGAATGTTGTAGGGGTTGTTCCTGTAATTGGGGAGTACTTCCACGGCCACTATAATGTAATGGGTGATGTTGAGAGACAGGCTTATCCTTTTCGAGCTGCTGGGACTGTTCTTGCAACGAAGGGAGCTGTTGCTGTGGTTGGTGGAATTGTTGTCGCTGGTTTTGGCGTTGGAGCTGACGTTGTTCAATTCCACTTTGCGAAGGAGCACTTTCGAAGTACTGCAACTGCTGGTTTGGCCTTACCAGGGGAACATTGGTCAAGTTTCTCATTGTTTCCCAAAAGTCAAGCCCTTCCTCCTCGTCACTTCCATCGTCTCTCTTGAACCTCTTTTTGGGCTCCCCGATTTCGTCGTTTGTCCTCTTTCTGTCTCCATTTGCTTCTGAGGCCGTCACCATTTCCACCGCCTGTGTCAACGGAGTCAATGGGTTCGTGTCTTCATGGGGAGCTTCATTCTTGAGTGAAGTGGATCCGCTACCATGCCCAAAAATACGAACCAAATCCGAATCACGTAACGTGTTGTTCGAATTGGGGTTTGGAGTAGGTATACTCTTGTCCCTCTTTCTGGAGTGGTGGTGGTGATGGTGATGATGATGGTGATGGTGTGTTTCTGCCGATCCAGAGTTGCTTGAGGAGTGTAGTTTGGGCACTTTTGTCAATGGTGATAAGTAATTGAAGTGCTGGTACCTGTTGAGTTGAGTTTCGGCATCGAAAAAGTATCCTGCTTGCTGTCTTTCGTCAGGAGGACTAGGTCCAGACGCAGAACTGGCAGCGCTCATATTAGTCAGTTCTTCTCCAGTAAGGTTTCTGCTGAACTGAGCTGGGGAATGAGGAAAGCTTCCCTGTCCCTGCGCTCCCTGAGACGCATAGTGATGGTGAATATGCTGGTGGACTGTAATTTCAAGGTCATGCTGCTTAGCGTAGGTCAAAAGTGAGTGAACAAGCTCTTGGTTTCTAATCGTACCTCCATTTTCGTCGCTGAATAGATTTTTGTGAGGTAAGTCTTGCTCACTGCCGTTATCATCGAGTGTGTACTTCCACTCTATGTGGCTCGTCGCTGGCTTTGTTATCATGGCTCTAGTTCTGGGTGGAGATAATGTTGGGTTGGTCAAATAAGATGTACTTTCTTGTGCCTCGCTCTTGATGTTAAGCAGATTTTTGTGTCCTTCACTCAGTTCAACAGCTTGCTTATTCGAACCATGCTCCTCGGGACCCAACTGTTCTTGCTCCGGGATCTCCGTCTTCACGTCAGTTACCAGAGATACCTCGTTGCGTATCACGTCGTCCGCTTTTCCCCGTACCACATCCGTTACCAATTTTCTCCACCGGTTCCGACAAGTCAATGCTGGTCTTCCCTTAAATTCGGCAGAAATTGTTCTCCATTTTGTACCGTGGTCCCTGACTTGTCTGATCAAGCGCAAATCTTCCTCTCGAGACCATGGCATGAGTCTGTTTTTCGTCTCCGGGTCCAACACTTCAAGATACCGTTTGGCACACTGATCGTCGGTTCTTCCCTGGATCTTTGCCGAAACCCGCTGCCACTGTGCCCCAAACTCGTTGAATGCCTCTATCAACAGCTCGTCCTCCTCTCTGGTCCATCTTCCTCGCTTCAAATGGGGATCTAACGAATTTGTCCACCGTTTGCGACAGTCCTTGGGCTTCCTGGACCCGTTCGGAGAGATCTTTTGTGCAATAGCGTCCCACCCCACCTTTTCGGGATCGAGTGCGTCGAGTTTGTCGGCGTATTGCTCGTTCATGATCTTGGTGATCTCCTCATCTTCTTCCTTGGTCCACGGCTTTCTAGACCCTCTTCTGAAGGTGCGGAATCCGAGCGACTCGGTTATAGCCAACGGATCAATCTGCGCGAGCCGCTTTCTTCCGGAACGCCTGTCATCGACCATTCTCGATCTGTTACGTGGGATCTAAGGATGGCTGTTGTGATCAATACAAGTGCAGGTGTCGAGGTGTCGAGCTGTCACACCTAGTAAATTGCAGTTTTTGGGGATGTTGACGTGCAATTGCTGGATCCTGTACTATTTCCTAGGTCGTTTCTGGGCTGTTCCTGGCGATGCTTTGGTTGGCTTCAAATGTAATGGTTTATGCCTGGCGGGGTCAAGGATGCGGGAAGGGTCACAAAGGAGTAAGAAAATTTTTGACTCGCAACTGGCAGTGTGCAGGACGCGGTATCTAGGAGGAAAGATAACAAGACGAGGATTACAGGATGGGAAACAGAGGCTGGGAGGTCTGTGTATATACTGCAATCGTAATTCTTATTAAGGCGGTGGGCACTGGAGTGTCGTTGATATTAATTTTTTTTGTCTTTCTCTTTGTAGAATAAATTATTCGTGGGGTAAATGATCCCCAGAGAGTAGCGGAACCGGACATGTCCGAAACATGGCTAATTCAGAGTAGCACCCCTAGTTCTGATGTTCTTGTTGTCAATAAGCCTGAGCAAGTTTCTCAAGAGCATGGCAATGGTGACTTTACCGATCGACGGCACATAGAGACCGGCCTTGGTCTTGATCTCGTCGTCGAAGTTCTTAGCACTGGAGAAGTTGATCACCACCGTACCGTTGCTGACGTACTGGATTGGGAACTTATAGTTTTCCGAAGGCACTCCGGTGATGATCACGTCGCACTGTGGAGCAATCGTCTCGATGGTGTTGGTCTCCGGGTCCAATTCCACCACCTTATGCCGCTGTGCCAGCAAGTCGTCGCCTCTGGTAAACTGCTGCATGTTATTTATGTCTGCCGAATACACGGTGGCACCATCGTTGGCCAAGAGGGCTGCCAATGGTCTTCCCACGATCTCCGACCGGTTCACCACCAACACCTTTTTGCCGTACAAACGGTTCCCATAGTGCAAGATCTTATTGTACACGCCTAAGTACTCGAGGATCTTCACCATGGCAAGCGGGGTGCAGGGCAAGATGGACTTCTGCTCGTTGTGGGGAGGATCCAAGAACCGCACGTTGTGGTAAAGATTGTGGTAGTACAAGAAGTTCAAGCCCTCCACGTCCTTTTCGGTGGAAATCAACTGCTGCAAGTACTGGTCCTGCTGGTCGCCAAACACAGGGAAGTACACCATGATTCCGTTCACGTTGTCGTCGTTGTTGGCCTGGATAAGCTTGCTCTCCAAATCGTTCTTGTCGGTATGGATGAGCTCATACAGAAATCCCAAGGACTCACATGTCTTGCCGGTCCAGTTGGCATACATCAACGCCGCGGGATCGTCGTTGGCCAAAAAACCAACGAGCTTGGGCTTCTTTTCCAATGCCTTGACTTGAGTGGTGATTTCCTCAATGAAGGGCTTGGCGATGGTGGACGCCAATATCGTTCTTCCTGCAGGCTTGCTAGACATGTTGAGTTGTCAGAGTTGGGAGGTGTGTCACAGTTGAGTGGGTGGCCGTCAAAATACGTAAAATTGGCCCTTATATATTGAGAAGAGGTCAATGTGCTTCGGAAGCGCCGTAATAGATTAGATCACGGGGGACGAGTCAAAAGAAGGCAGACTGCATATAATCAGAAATCGGTCAAGAAATGGCAGAGTGCTGACAGAGTGCTGGGAAGGAAAAATGCAGGGTGAATGCCAGTTTATGTCGATGGATACCTGTGGCTGTGTAGGTTTTCCAAGAATACGCCTCGCAACCTGTCCAGCCCTCTTTTCCGGGTCCACTTTGACATATTTCGTAGTTGGTTGGGGCACGACCCTATACCCAACCCCAGCTTCCTACAAGAAGACACCTACATTTTCGTACATTACCTCTTTTTCGTATATTAGTTGCGCAAGTGTGCGCTGGCATTCTTGTAGAGACTCTGCCAGATGAACGCCTCGCTGAGCATCAATTCGACGTCTTTCTCTGTCCAAGACTGGGTGGGCGGATTCTGAAGAAACAAAAGAATTTGCTGGAAATCCATTTGCTTAAGTTCGGGACTAAACTTGATCAAAAAGGCAGCACACACGTACACGTGGAAATTGTTGAATCCCAAGGGCGTTTCCAGGAGGTATGTATCCCACATTCTAATTATTAACGTGATGGAGACTTCACGCATGAGAAGACAATTCATCCAGCGAAACGCAAACTGGATAAATTCGATGCCTTCGTGGTCAAAATGGCTGATGAGCTCCATGTCAATTTTTGTGACGAGATTCCTTAGATCTCCCACCTGTCGAATGATACCGGGTTGTTCATGAATGTAATTATCTGTGATGGTCTCTAGCAACCTCGACAAGCACCAGTAGGTGTCAGCTTCTATGATAGTAAGCACTCTGCGAGAGAGGTGGGATGGATCGAAGGCTTCCAAGGAGTAATCTGACAAGCGCGGGTCTTCTAGCAAGGCCCTTTCTGAGGAGTCGGTGTCTGTCTCGTCCATGAAACCCTGGATAAACAAGTCCTTGTCGTACTCGTTAGCGACTTTTCGTTGCAATTGCCAGATGTAGTGTCCCAAGAAGATTTGAAAGAATGGAGTGCACAAGTCGTTGATCCCCTGGACATATCCACTGGCGGGGTGCCTCACGGCCCAGAGATAGAGGATTCTGCGCAACGACAGCTGGGTCTCGGGGTAGGAATATAACTTGATGGTCGGGTGGGTCCGTTTCACGTCGATGTTGATTTGGTGATAGAGTTGCTTTTCGCGGTTGTTCCCAATGGAGGCGGAGGAGGTGTTCGAGGGAGAGTCGTCCTCGAAGTTGATATTGCTGACGGCCGCTATGCCCTCGACGTATTCCTGGCGCTTTCTCTTCAACGTAGAGCTCTGTCTCGACTTGTTGGTGGGCAAATATCCGAGGAGGATCTGCCAGGTCAAGGCCCGGAGCTCGGGAGGAACACCGTTCCATGCCAATTTTCTCAAGTCCTGGAGGTTGATGCTGGAGTCCGCCGTTAGCACCTTGCGGAACTTGGTGTACTTGGTGTTCAACTGGTTCAACTTGTTGATCTCGAGCTTCGCCTGGTAGTCCTCGAAGTCCATGGATTCCTTTTTGGGCGAATCCAAGTTCGCAGTGGATGAGGTGGCACTAGGAATGGTAAGATCTGGATACAACGAGTCCAACATGGGGCTGGGCATGAGGTTGAGCGACGAGCGTGACGAATTGGACGACTTGGACTCGATGTGGGTGATTTTTGACAAGTTCTTGTTGTCGTAGTGCTTGGAAGCGGGCGACACCTCGTCGAGCCCCGCGTCCCAGTCGTCGTCTAAGTCGGCATACCTCGAGTTGGACTGGGAACGTCTCCCGCCGGGTGCCGCGCCATGGGGACGTTTGAAGTCTTCCACAGACGGCGAGCTGCGGCTATTCGCCGTTCCTAGCGACACCGATCGCTGGGTAGGGGTTCTCTTGATGTTGCTCGAGATAATAGACCCGCTATTTCCCGAGCCTCGGGACACGGAGGACGTCCCGCCCTTGGGAGTTCCCCACGCCAAGCTGCCGTAGATCTTGCTGTTGGCCTCGTGGATGTCGTCGGTCTTGGGAGATCCGGTCGACGCTGATCTGTTGGAGGTGGAGGTTCCGGTGAGCGAGAGGTTCTTGAGGAACGATGACAAGTGCTTGCCCTTACCGCCGTTCTCACCGAATATGAACTCGTTGTTGGTGTTGCTGTACACCTGGGCCATTTCCGGCTTCTTTTTGCCCATGATGGATTGTTTGCTCAGCTCGTACGGATGACGGTTTACAGCAAATTGTAAATAGTGCGCGGTTGACGTGTGACTACGAGCACGAATTGCAGCAGCTGGGTGGGACAGCACGAGGTGGACTGTTGAGGGGGTTAGTACTGCGGCTTGGATCTTCTGACCTCGCTTGGTTTTGACTACACCTCTGCAAACCACAAGAGAAATGGATTCCTCCCATGGCTATGCAGCAGTTCAATGGCGTCGCTCCGACCTCAGCCGTGTATTCTATCTATAACTAAGCAGAAGTGATCTCACCCTTGACAGCAACGGATCCCTGCTTCAATTCCCTTCCAGAAACGTGCAAAGTGCCGTCTTGAGTGACATTCACTATGACCTCCAACTTGGAGTTGGGCTTCAAGTCCTTCAAGGTCAACTCCGCCAACTTCTGGCCTGCTTCATACACCACCTCTCTCTTGATCTCAGGCTCCTCGTCCGAGTAGTCTTCAGAGTCCTCTGGGTCTTCGGGCTGCTCCACCTCAACAACGGTCCCCTTGATGGTTCTGGTACCCTCGTACAACTCAACCGCAACGCTGGAAGCCTCGCCGTTGGTGACCTCGATGGACTTCTTGATGGGGTACGCGGTCTCGGCAACTAGTATGGCCTCGAACTTGCCGTCAGCGGTCTTGATACCAATAGGCTTGGTCAAATGCTGGGAGTTGACCACAATGGGCTGCAACGACTCCTTGACCTCCTCCTCGTCGAATCCTTCGATCAAAGCCGCCTGTAAGGCAGCACCACGGGCAACTAACTCCGAAGGGTTCGCCACCTTGGAGTCCAACGATGGAGCAACCACGGTGGTGGTCTCAGGGAATATAAAGGCGATGTTGGAGGCCAACTTGGGGGTGTGCGAGGTACCTCCGACCAACAACACTTCGTCGATGTCCAAGGTCTCCAAGCCGGCTTTGGTAACAACCTTTTCGACAAAAGCGGTCATCTCCGACAAGGGTTGTCTCACCGTCAATTCGTATCTCAATCTGTTGATGGTGGTGTGGAAGTCGAAGCCTTCGGCCAAGGACTCGATGGAGCACGTGGAGGTCTGCACGTTGGACAAAGTCTTCTTGACCACGACCGACTCGGCCTTCAACTTCGCCAACGATCTCTTGTTGGTTCTGGGGTTGGCCTTGTACTTCTTCTCGAACTCCTTGGCAAAGAACTCGGTCAAGGCATCGTCGAGGTTGTCACCTCCCAAGCCGTGCTCGTGGGCGGTGGCTAAGATGGTCAACACTCCTCCCCTGGCGGAAATCACCGCAGCGTCCGATCTGATGCCTCCAAAGTCGGCAACCACATAGATCTTGTCTTCCAACAACTTGTCCTCCTCGTTGGACAAGTGGGCCAACAAAGCAGCCGAGGGCTCGTTGATCAATTGCAACACCTTCAAGCCGGCGTCGTTGGAGATCTTGGTCAAGTGTTCTCTTTGCTGAGGAGTGAAGTCCGTGGGAACAGTGAGCACCACCCCTTCGATCTCCTTACCAATGTATTCCTTGGCAGCGCCCTTGATCTGCTCGAGGTATCTCTTGCTGATCTCGTCGACGCTGACCGTCTGCTGGGTGCCCTTGACGGTGAGTTCGTAGGCAATGGTTCCATCTTGGGCCTTGACGGCCGGAGCTCCAACTTGATGGGCGTCCTTGGTGTTGACGTCGTCGAATTTCTTGCCAATGAAGTCTCTGAAGTTGATCACGGTGTTTGCGGCGTTTCTGATCAACTGGTTCTGGGCTTGGGTTCCGTGGTACTCATCGTCGCCGATGTATGATATGGCAGAGGGGATGGAACGGTCTCCGTCGGGGTTGGCAATGACATCCACCTTACCGTCCTGGGTGGCAACGGCGATGGACGAGGTAGTGTTACCGAAAGTAATACCGATGACTGCAGACATCTTTGGGTTGCAGAACTAGTACTGTCTGGCTTGGGCTATATCGAAAATTTTTATGATGCGCTTTGCTTACGTAAGTAGTGATTGGAAAATGGATCAAGGGTTAGGGGAGGTAAAAGGCAGGTGAGAGGCAGGGGTCGAGGGGGAAATGAGGGTGTGGACCAGGTTACGAACGGATGGGTCCAGTTTACCATTCACGGCTCCTGCAGATTTTTTCCTTGATTTCGTGGAGAAACGTGCTATACGGGTTATTGATAAAATTTAGGAGAGAGAAATTCGAACATATGGACTGAGTAAACCCTGCCGTTGCAGTAAAATTGTCTGGTCGTCGTTGACCAATTGCTTTCTTGGTCGTTGGAATTGCTTTCTTTGTGGCCGTCTGGATCTAATTTCTTTCGCTGGGAAAAAGAGTATCTGAAGTACTTCCAGAACACACCATGTATAAGCTGCACCAACGGGGTCCTTGCATGGTACCCAACCACCCGTCCGTCAAGAGCTGTGATTTCTGTTGATGTATTTTCCTGTCATTCACGCAGCTCGGTTAGCCGCACGAGATCTAGGACACACAGATATGAACAAGGAGCCACCCTAGTTGTTACCCGGCGCAAACTGACGTGACTTACCGACTGTACTGCGGATCCTCTGGCTTCGCCCCGTTACCTGTGCACGTTCTAACTCCACCAAATACACTTCTCCATCCCATTCCCGTCCAGGAAGTGTTCCCCTGATAAAGGCAAGGGTTCAAAACATTACAGTGTTTGCGAAAAACTGCGGTGCAGCAACTGTTTTTTGACCACATCACCCAATGTCCCGAGTACCCAAAATCACGCGGATCTTGCTCATCACGGCGTTGTTGGTGAGTCTCATGGTCCTTGTGGCCCGCAGAAGAGACTTGTCCTACGAAGACTGGGAAAATTATCTCCGCCAGGGATCCCTCAAACAAACAGAAAAGCAACAGGAACAAACTGCGTCAGACAACAAGGCGGTGGAGACGGTCAAGTTCAACGTTCCCGAAGGTGGCTCAGCGTTCGGAAGTCCCGTTCCCGAAAAGCCTGGCGATGCTCCTCCAGCAAAGGTAGGAGCCTTGGCAACGCTTCCCGAACATGCTGCCAGCCAGATGGCTAGTGCGGTCGACCCCAATGCCGAGCCCGCCACCATAGACGACAAGGCGTACGTAAAGGTCCCCATCACGCAGATTAAGCCCATGTCGTTCCGGATCTACTCCCACAACGTGAAGAACGGTGGTCACGCCGACTTGGTGCCCGGAGAATTACCTTGGGAACAGCGGGTCCAGGACATCACCGCTTCCATCAAGTTCAACGCGTTGCAGCCCAACACCATCGTCACGCTCCAGGAGGTGTACAAGTACCAGTTGGACGACGTGATGGCGGAGTTGAACAAGGTGGGCCAATGGCTGTGGTATAGTGTGGGTCGCATTGACGGCAAGGAGGTCGGGGAATTCGTGCCCATCATCTTCCGGACCACCGAGTGGGAGTTGGTGTTTTCCGACACGGTGTGGCTCAACGACAAGAACCCACGGGTGGCGCTTGAAGGCTGGGACGCCAAGTATCTCCGGATCTTGTCGTACGTGACGTTGAAACATAAGGCGAGCGGAAATCACTTCAACATCTTCAACACCCACTTCGACCACATCGGTAAGGAGGCCAGGCACGGCTCTGCCAAGGAGATCATCCGCAGGATGGACGAGATCAACGAATGGCCGTCGTTGTTGTGTGGAGACTTGAACTTCCAGCCGGACGAGGACACGTACCAAATCTTGACCGACAAGTTGAACGACGTGTCGAAGCTCGTCACCGACTACAACCGCTACGGGTACACCGACTCCAGTGTCACGGGGTTCAGCGACGACATCTTGGCCATCGGAGGCCAGAACATCGACTATATCTTTGCTCCCAAGTACACCATTCCCATGGACCAAAAGTGCACCGAGTCGCCGCATATCCGGTTGAAGTCGTGGGGCTTGATCCATTCCAAGTACAGCTCGCATTACATGAGCGACCACCGTCCTCTTGTGGCCGACTTTGACGTGGACATGTGTCGATAGGTGAAGGCTGGAACCGTGGTGTATTATAGTAGGTAGAGTAGTATAGTTAAGGCTACGTCATAGAGTGCGGTTGGGTATTAAGAAGTCACTCTTGACACCCTTAAGTAGCTAAGAGCATTGTGACTGTGAATCACCAGTAGCCAACGGAATCCACAACTGGCCATGGAATTGCCATGATCGACTCGGAGATTGCTATACCACCCCTCCGACTCGACCTTGCCCTACCCAAGATTGGTCTAATTGATATTTTCCCTGTTATTCTAAAACTTAAGTATTTTAATTTGTATACAGATACTAAGAAAAAGCTCCTTCAGCTGAATTAAGTCCTATTGTAAGCTTAAGATATAGTAATGTGACGGATAATGTTGTAACTAATATAGAAGGGTCTTTGGAAGCTGATTTCGATAAACTCGAAATAGCACCAATGAGTAATTATGGTCGGTTGAGCTGCCTGGCTCCGCCAAACGGCGTCTCGAGAACGTGTCCACTCCCGTGGCGCCGTGGAGCACGGTGGAACCTTCTACAGAAGCGTCACTGTCGTGTAGCCCATTTCCGCTGTTGTCCTCGTCTCCACCGGGTTATTGTGCATTCTGCATTATCCGCACAGCCTTTGTGAGCTACACGTGAAACTGCTGAATTTATCGGATCAAACATTATCCCACAATACCCCAGCTGGACCTGCGACCCAGCAAACCCGTGATCTGCACGTCCATCGACCAATCGCTTGTCAGTCAACCTCCCGTCCACTTCCCCTCAACTTACTCGTGCTACATCGTCCTGGTCCATTCTCCTGGTCCATCATCCTCCACCCTTCTTGTCAACCCGTCCCTTCGCATGTAACACACCCAAGATGATGACCTCGCATAAACAACCGCCGCCCATACCCGTCGGCGACCCTCCGAGACCACGAGCGAGCTCCTACCGCCCGCCGCCTTCGCTGTCGCCTTCTCGCGATACCAGACACCACTACATGCGCATGATCAACCAGGAGTTCCGTAATCTTCAGCTCGACTCGTCGCTCCAGTCCAAGTCGCTCTTTGACTTGATCGACTACTGCGAGTTGCTCTACGAGAAGTCGTCCGAGGCCATCGGAAGCGGCTCCGTGACGTCCCCCGCCAGCGAATCCCCCGTCACCCACTACATCAAGGGCTACTTGATCTTCAACTACTTCATCAACAGCTTCATCATGGTCCACTTCAAGGGCTTCGATGCGTTCATAGAGTCCAACGAGCAGGACTTCATCATCTACTTGAACGTGTTTGCCTTCTACAATACCGACGACTACATGTCGCTGACCTACCCCCTCCCGCTTAAAACCCTCAGACAGTATGTGTTGGAATACTTGGTGGAGAAAAACCTCTTGTCGTTCAACGTGGAGGAGCTTTACAACTGGCTCAACCAGTACATAGAGTACTTGAAACAGCGGGACTTGGCCAATGGCCACCACCGCCACCACGATACAAGGGCCATGTCCAAGGAGTCGATTCCAAAATCCAGCAAGAGCTACACTATCAGCGACTTGGGTCGCGACGATGATCTGTTGCATAGCTTCAAAATGAGATATCCCTCCATAAGAATGCCTAACGTGAATGGCGACGGCAACGACGATGACGACGACGATGATGACAACTATTACGTTCTTCCTAATAAGCTGGCATCCTCTTTGCTGGAGTCCCCGTCTAGAGTACTTCCTCCATCCCTGTCACCGCCACCTCCTCCTCCTCCCGAGCATACAATCCCCATCCCTCACTCTTTGCAAAATGGAAAGGCTCCTCCGCCTCCGCCTCCTCAGTCTCCACCAAAGATACCATCATACGTAAGACCCGTCCCCAGAGCTACAACACAAGTACCGTATCCTATAGAGAACCCTACCTCCACCATCATCAGAGCCGCAGAAAGAAGCCAGAGCCAGGATGACTTGTATTTCGACAACAGATCTTCCAGACAGTTCGAAAAGAAACAGAGCCCAGGAAACGCCCGTTGGTCCATGTATGAGCTGGCTCCCGCTTCCTCGTACTCCAATGACAACTTTCGTGACAGTAATGGCTACAGCCACTCCTATGACCAGAACGGATATTATTCGCAAGGAGCCAATGTCAATGGCAACGTGCCTCTTCCACCACCAAAGGCTTATGACTATACCCGCAGCCCGCAAGCACTCCCCAAATATAAAGTACCTCCTGTTGCGATGCCTACGAACGTCCATGTGCATTCGTACAATAACAATCAATACGCAAATGGTACACCACAAGTGAATGGGTATCATAGACCCGAGTTCGGAAGAATGGGCCTGCAAGATATGCCTATGCATAGCTTGTATCGCATTCAAGGACCATCACATCCATCGATCATTCCTCCCCATGTTCAAGAACGCCAAAGTCAAATAACAAACACAAAAATCTCATACATGAAGGAATATGCCATTTGTGGCCTCAGAAATACAGCATCCTCTTGCTACATTAATCTGACTATCCAAATGCTCTTTGGAGTTCATCACTTAAAACATTTATTCACCCAACTGGACTATACCAAGTATATCGAAGATCCCAAGTTCAAAAAACTCTTGAGAAAGGACACTCCACAACAGCACAACGAGGTGCTATTGTCGGAATCGATTTCTACTTTATTCAAAACATTTAGAATGCATGGAGGCTCCTCGGTCTCGCCGTCAAAGTTCTTGAGGGTGGCAGCAAAGTTGAAACCAGGATTCAATATTCCTAATGAACAGCAAGATGCGCAGGAGTTTTTGATTTTCATTTTGGAAAGACTACACAAAGAATTGGCACACAAGCCTAATGTGGACCAGTTTGGGGATCAGGAGTTTGAAAGGTATATAAGGAAATGGGACATCAACATTCTAGTGAATGAAAGAAAAGAATATTCGAAGTGGTACCAGTCCTTGCTCAAAACGGAAGGAATCTCTCCCATTAATGATTTGTTCCAGGGTCATATTCAGAACAAATTGGTATGCAACAAGTGTGGATACGAGTCGATCAATTATTCGTCCTTTACAATTTTGTCTTTGCCTATCCCACATTACAGTGGAAGAAACGACGTGGTAAACTTGGCAGACTGCCTTATGTACTATACTCAAGATGAAGTTTTGAGTGGAGACAACGCCTGGAACTGTCCTAAATGTAACGAAACCGGCGGCGAGAATGCTCTTGACAGTCATCCAGTTTTTGCTCCAAAGAAATCAGGGATTTTTAAACTCGGAAGAAGAAGTAAATCGCCATCGAAATCCAAGAATGGTTCAGCAAAGTCCCAGGTCATTTCGCATCCTTCCACTAAAAAACTAAACTTTATTAAGTTGCCAAGAGTGTTGTTTGTTCACTTGTCACGGTTCTCGATGTTCCAGATGACACAGAAGGTGGACGTGAATATCCAGTATCCATTGATTTTGAAGTTCAAAGACCATCACAACCATGAAATAGGATATAAGTTGTCAGGGTTGATCAATCACTATGGTGACTTGAAAAGCGGGCATTACACTGCTTTGGTGAACAAGTCTATTTTGAACGAAGACAAGTACAACTTGGATAACTTGAAGCAACCATATTGGTGTCTCTTTGATGATGAAACGGTGAAGTTAAAGATGCCTCATGGTAACATTAAGTATCCACAGACACAAGAGTTGGTGTCTAGGGACGTGTATGTGTTGTGTTATGAAAGAATATGAGTTGGATCATGCTGCCGATTCGATCAATATATACAGGGTATCTTGGGTCAAGAGAGCTCAAACTTTTCTAGCAAATGAACGTCATGAATGAAAGGTATGTTGGGTGGAATTGTGGAGTAGACAAGAAACTATGGACTGTGTTCTATTAGCCTGGCTGTATTAAGATCTTTTTTTCAGAGATAGCCTTCTCTTTGGTGGTCCATCATCTCTTCAATACTCTTTTGCTAAAGACCTCTAAATTCTTCTTTCTGGGGGTCTCTGTCTTGTTCTCATCACTGTCGTCGCTATCGCTTTCTCCAAATGCTGCTGAGCGTGCTTTCGTGGTCTTCTGCTGTCCCTTTAGCTTTAAGGAGAATTTACCATTCATAGGAACCACACTCTTCAGGGACTCGCTCTTGTCAGCTTCGTCTATATTAGCAGCTTCGTCTATGGTTTTGCCCTTACTTATCTGCTCGTTGATCAATTTCATGGAGAGCTCGTCGTCTGTTTGCATTACCTTGTGCTTCTGTTTCAGATGCTGTTCTCGGTGTACTTTTGGAGAATTGTCGATGAGACTGATTTCGAGATTGAACTCGTCGGAGTCTGCATTCTGTACACGAACATCACCGTTCCTGCTCAAAAACTTAACAAATGCTGTCAACGTCTGCCATTTCGTGGAATTCATATGGATATGGTCGCGATCGCTCAAAATGTACTCTTGATAGAACTTGTTGGCGTTGATCTTCTTGGTTCCATGGTTGATACGCAAGAGTCTCAAAAACTCCTGTCTCATCTGGTTGGAATACTTCTCGATCACCTGTCCGCCCTTCCCGCTCTCGCTGAGCTCCTTAACTCGGAAATGGTGACTGGGTGCCGCCAAATGGTTTTTGAATCCGTTGGCATCTCGACACTGTTTTTCGCAGATTTGGCAGTAAAACTTGAGTTTCTGCAATCCTGCGGCCTTGAGCTTCTTGCTCTGGTACTTTGCAGTCCCGAACTCCGCCTTCGCCATGTTGTTGCCTTCGGTTTCGGAGGAGATGGCCCATTTTGATATCTCCGCACGTGACCCCGCCATCAACTTTCCAAGTTTAGTGTGGGCTTTTAGTGAGCAACCCAGACTTGTTGTATGAGGCCATATTTGCGGGTTCCAGCGGTTTACGGGCGTAAATTGGGTACTTCGGGGCCTCTTGCGCCAATCAGCTTCCACAGTTTCCGCTTCTACTCGGTGGTGCCTCCCCGAAACTCCTACCTAGAAAACCGGAACCGACTCCAAGAATTCTGGAACAACCGAGTTCCCGTCAGCGTCAAGTATTTTGGCATAATTGGACTCTCTGCATTTACCTTCATCCATGTGCATCCCAACGTGCTAGTCACAATCGGCCCCCCGGTAGTGGTGGCTGGATTTATGGGCTTCCGCCATTTCATGAAATCCATACACCGGAAAGAGACAGAAAAGTTGACCACTTCCCTGGAAGAAAACGACCGCGTCCGTGTCCGCAGGTACGACGAGTCAGAGATGTATAACGCCGTCCACGGACTCGACAACCAGTTCCAGCACTTGACATACCAGCTCCTCGATATAGCGGAGCGACGGATTGTTGATTACGTAATTGCGGCCACCACCACCGACTTGGGTGCAAACGGCAGCAGGGGCGTATCACTGCTATTTATGGACGAGAACCAGCAGATCTCGGTGCATTTGGGTAAGGACGTCGAGACTTTTGTTGTGCTGACGACAGAAGCCGGCAACTTCATCAAGATGAGTGTTCCATTCTACGACAGTCCCTCCAAGACGAACAGGCTAGGAACCGTGCTGATATATGTCCAGGAGCAGAACAGGGACCAGGAAGACGTGACGTTTTCCGAGTATCGGATGGGAATTGAGATTGTGCCGTTCCTGGCACTGAGCTCTGTATTTTTCACTTCGGTGGGTGATGGAATATACAAGAGTAAGGTTATGCTCGATAATGAGAAGAAGAACGGGAAACAGAGGGACGACAGCGGGAATATCACCATCGATTTGTAAAATTGGCACTTATGACAACGTGACATGGTATTTTTTCTCACAAAATCTGCTTTCCTCACTGCTCTGATGTCACGTTAAATGAATATGTAAATAGTCTATTATATGGCCTTCTTGCCGAAAAACTCTCGCTTGATCTTTCCAAGGTCCATCCCGTATTGGTAACATCCCAGAGCTTCTCTGATCTGCTCCAACTCGGGCAACCAGCCCTGTATATCGTGGATTCTCTTGTCTGTCGCGGGATGGGTGGAAAAGAATTCCAGCAAAAGTGCCAGACGGCCGCTTCCTGCCATCCTGTTTTCATATTCGCTCATTCTTGTCCAGAAATTGACGGCTTGCGTCACGTCAAAGCACAGTCTGGCTAACAATTCGCAGCCAATGTGGTCTGCCTCCGACTCCATTTCCCGCGATGCCGGCATTTTGAGCATCCCCGAAATAAGCAACTCGTTTATCTGGGATGTACCGGTGATGGAATACAAGATTGCCGACAATAGGATGTAGAAGGGCTGTGACGACAACTGTTCTGAGGAGTGGTGGGCCAACTGGTGCGAAAGTTCGTGGGAGAGCACTGTTGCCAAGCCGTTCTCGTCACGGCAGATGGGAAGGATGGACGAGAAGATGAATATCTTGCCATTGGGTAAGATGAACGCGTTTGGAGGCACTTTGTTGGCATCGACGTTGATGACATGGATCTTCCAGTCCAAGCTCTTGAGATGGTCCTTTTGCTTCTCGTTATCGGAGTACGAGATAGCTGAAGACAAGAGCCTGTTCATGATGGACCGTATCTTCCCGTACAAGGGGTCGTTCGCTGGGAGAATGTTGTTCTGGTACTCGGCCAAGATTTGTCTGTAGGAGTAATCGCCGATCTTCTTCTCCATGGAGTAGGGGATCCATATGAAACGTGACCTGTGAGTGAACGGTGCCTCTTCCAAGTGATATACGTAGAAACCCACCAATCCGAGCCCTATATAGATGTTGTTTCTGTTGTAAAGGAGTCTGGTCAAGTTGGTGGCGGGGAATGAAAACGAGTTGTCAAAACGGCGGTACGAGGCGTAGCGACGGGCAGGAGCGACATTGATGCGGCTGCGACGGAGATTGGCGGCTAATTGCGTCCGCCAGGACATCCACGGTCTGAACATGGCAAAATGGTGAAGTTGGTGGTGAAGGGGAGTGGACAAAAAGGGAATAATTCAAAGTATTATGTGCAGGGCACGGAGTTGGGTAAAAAGAGGGTTCATCAATAGGAGCTGTTTTCGGAGATCTGAGGCGCTGCTGCTATGATTCCGCCCGTGAAACCACCTACATATATGACCATGCCATTTTATTGGGGGAGAAATGAACCAATGAAAATAAAAAAAAAAAATAATAATTACAGGATGTATAGTGACCCAAGGGTGCCTGACCAGGACGCCCCAACAAAACGACATTGGGTGCCGGATACCGGTTCACTGGAACACCACCGCGGGCTCGGACTCCTCCGAAACCCGGGACGTGGTGTCTTTGAACGGAGAGTTGGATGTCATGCCGGCGTCCTTGTCGAAACTGTTGTCGATGTGGCCGCCGAGAACCTGGCCAAGTCCGGAGGGACCCAGTTTCGGGGCATGGGTGGCAGCCACCGGGTCTGCTTTTGTGTCTAGCGTGGGTGCTTCGTACACGAAGTTGTCGTTGATGGTGGTGTCGTTATGGTTCAAGCCGAGAAGATCGGAGCTGGAGTTGGTGGCGGTGAGAACATGGGAGCCGGTGCCGCGGTTCTTGAGCGACACCGTGGCGGCACGGGACGGGAGTTTCTCGAAGAGACCGGGCCCCGTGAGCTGCTTCGCCAAGTTATCCAACGACTTCTCCTTGGGAGCCGCGGTTCCGCCGATGATGCTGATGTTGTTGGAGGATGCGTTGGTGGACTCGATGTCGGTAGCACCACCGCCAGCCATGACGGCGGTGGGTGGCTCCTGAAGCGTGGACGACGAGTGGATGTTGGAGCCCAGGTGCGGGTTGTTACCTGGGCTGGAGGGGATCACGGGAATGAAGGTCTCGTAAAAATCGTAGGCCAGGGCGGAGCGCGGAGTCTGGCGGGCGTGGGTGGAGCGTGGCGGCGCTATGGCGCCCGGCGTGGCGTGGTCCACCGTGGCGGTGGAGGTGGACGAGCCGTTGGAGGAGATGTAGGGCTTTTCGGCGGACTCGGTGCCCTGTGAGGTGGAGGTGGACTTGTTGGGGTCGGCGGGCGAGTCGTCCTTGGTGTGGTACGGTCTGTGGAGCTCCTGCTGGAACTGGTCGAACAGCTCGTCGTCCCGGAGGCCCATGTTGAAGTCGTGTTCACGGAGGTCTTCGTTGCGCTGCTTGCGCTGGTTGCGGAGCCACAAGATCAACACGAACGAGAGGATCACGAACGACGGGATGCCCACCGCCAAGCCCACTGCGAGACCCTGGGCAGCCATGGCGTGACAGGCGATGTGTTACTGGAAATTTCCCGTGGACGGGGGGGAAAGTTGAGACGGGCGGCTAGCAGTAGCTAGGCCAATAAAGGTGGTAAAACGAGCGGGAAAAAGTCGGGCAAACGCCGGAAAACAGCGGAGGAGGTGCTGGTATAGTGGGAGACCGGGGTGCGGCGGACCGGGGGTGTTCGGAACGGACGGGGAGGGCGACGTGCTGAGAAGACCGCAAATCACCGCTGAGGAACAACGATGTCAATGCTCGGATTCTTGATTGCTAAACACTACCCAGGCCAGCACTTGCCTAATCAGAGCACATGGAATGTGCGCAGAGCCGCATCGGGGTGGTGGGCGCACGTCCCCGGAAAAGTTTCGGGGCTATAAATATCTCGAACGGGACATGTAGATTTGTTGAGGTGAAACAGCACCAGCGGGGATACAGGGGCTGCGCAAGGGCTGGTAACCGCCACGGGGAAATCGGCGATGGGGGAGGGAGTCACCTGATTGTAGCGTGATGTGCGGTCTCACCTTCGAGGTGGTGCATTGCTTCTATGTACAGCCGGTTGTCTATATACAAACACCCCCACCGCAGTAGTGGATCGAGGAGGGGGCCAGGGGAAACCGCAAGTCGTGGGGCGGAAACGGAACCTGGAAATTGCGCTGGGCGGCGCCTGCGGTGTCAACATTGCGACCCTTCCCACAGCCAATGGCACATCACCGTCCCACAAGCTTGCTCTGCCACACCTAGATGTCGAACTCCACGGCAGGGTCCTTGGTCAAGTCGTAGTCGGTGTTGCCGATGGTGAGGATGAAATGGTGCACGTTGAACGGGTGCATCTTCAGCTCTCGCGATGCTTTGAGCTTCAACGTGCCCGGCCCCTTGTCGCCCTTGACGGCGAACTCGATGTCCACGTCGCCCCTCATGGTGTTGAGGGTGCCCCACACCCACGGCCACGACGAAGCAAAGTCGATGCCTCCGCCCAACTGCTCCTTGGCGATGCTGGATCTTCTCAAGAAGAAGAGGGTCGATGTGGTCACGGGAGACCGGGTCTTTTCGTAGTTGAAGGTCACCACACACGCCAACGTCACTCCAATACTGTACACCACAAAGTACCTGCGGTTCTTCTTCTTCTGTGCAAACGGATCGGGAAACTCTCTGTCGATGGTGACAGGAGGAGTGTATTTTTTGAGGTTTTCTGGGGATTGCGGGGAAACAGGATGGGAGGTGGCCAGAGCGAGCGTCCTCGCGGCTCTGAAGCCGAGACGGCGAGCCGTGATCGCCTGTGTGAGTGGTCTGGTTGTCCTACTAAACATTGTGGTTTGGTTGTATACGGGAAAAGTTCGCCAAATATTTGGGTCCTGTATATAACGGGGGTGTCTCTACCGATAAGGGAAAGAATAAGTAGCTGGAGTTTAACGGGCGGAGTTTATTAGGAGCTGGAGGAATCAGAAGTGGTGCTGCGGTTGAGTTCTGGAAACAGCTATAATAATAAAGAGGCATTTTTCCTCCGTAAAGTTTTCCACTGCTCAGTCCACTTGTTCAATTTTTTCCAGTTTTTACGAAAATATACTAAAATTGATAACTGAAAGATTGACCTTGATATCCTAAAAGACGTAGAGTGCTACTTTGAGTCTTCTCCACCTCAACTTCCCCCTCATCCTTTGCTACTCCCTTCATTTCTACTCTTTTTCTCCATCTCCACTCACTATAGGTCGTGCGCGTTCCTGACATATATCGTGCTATAACTAGCTACAACGCCCATAAACACCATGGATTCGGTGTCGGGAGCCTGCTCCGTCGACAAGTTGTCGGGGATGATCAGCATTCGTGAAGACGTGGCTCCTCTGATTGTGGAGTGGAAAGCCATCGACCAGCTGAAAACAATCACCATTCCTCTCAACAACCTCATCAACCTTCAGGCAACCAAGGATGGGTCGCCCAAGATGATCCTCAAGATCATCTACAAAATGGCACAGGATGAGGAGAAGTCGATCCGCTTCACGTTCAACAACCGTCCTACCATGAACAACATCAAGGAAACGCTCCAGACCATCGTGGCAAGACAGAGAACCATCATACGAGACGCCACGGCCAACGATTCGGCCACAGCATCTCCAGGGCCGTCTGCCAGCCCAGGTCCAGGAGTTTCAGGTACCCCGGGAACTCCAGGAACGCCAGGGACTCCAGGACTGTCGCTGGGGACCACTTTGGGCTCGTCCAACCTTTCTGAAGACTCGCTCTCCGATGCTAATCTTCTCAAGAACCTCCAGCTTCAACAGAAGCTATTGCTCGAAGACCGTAATCTCCGGAATATTTTCACCCAGTCGGTGATGAACTTCAAGTTGTCGCCCAACATCTTCTGGTCCAGCCGTATCAACCAGTTGAGAACGTACGCATTGACCATTTCACAGCATAAAGGGCCCTACAATGTGTTGTCAACAATTAAGCCTGTGGCGACATCAGACAACCAGGTCAATGTCAATGTGACCAGAGACACCATCAATGAAATCTTCGACACCTACCCCATAGTCAATAAGGCGTTCAAGGACCTTGTTCCTGCGAAGATCTCCGAGGGCGAGTTCTGGTCGAGATTCTTCAATTCCAAGCTCTTCAGGCGATTGAGAGGTGACAAGATTAACGTCTCCAACGAGAGAGGTGATGTGGTACTCGACAAGTATCTCTATATCGACCTGGAGTACTTGGAAGATGAGGGCACCGGAGAGAATAAGAAAAGGAAAACCGAAAAGAAGGTGAGCACATTTATCGATATCCTTGGCAATGAGGACGACAATTCCGTCAAGTTGGGAAATCGACCCGACCTCACCATGAGATTCACAGAGGATTTTACCAAGCAGCAGCAAGGGCCAGGCCCATCTTCGCCGCCCATGCAGAACAGAAACTCTAACATCAACGGAGGACAGGAGAATGAGATGATCATATTGATGAGGAACATGAACAAACTCTCGTCAAAGATGGTGAACATGAGCCAGGAAGTCGATAGCCAACCGCTCGAAAACTATTCAGGAATGTCGCAACTGGACTTCGCTGACGAGTTGAATTTGCATGATTTGAACGAGATAGAGGATCCCCATTTTATTCGCTTGCATATTGATCCCGATTTGGAAAATAAGAAAATAGGTCCGCCGACTACGGGTGCTTCTCCTGGTGGTACCCCGGTGCCTTCTTTAAAATCAGACCCCAAACTAATAATGGACTATATCCTCACAAACCAGTTTGTATCAACTTCGAGCGGAATAGATCTAAACGGAACCTACAACTCTAATAAGGACGAAATTGAAAAGACTTCCAACGAGATTTTGCAGCTCGTGAAACAGAACTTTCGTACCCACAAGCTCGTTACCAAGGACTATTCTGCGGGAGAGTTGGCACCGAAAAACTTGATTCCCGAGTCCATAATCCAGGAGATTATCACTTACAACATGACCATAGTGGAGTTTCTCTCACATTTCTGGAAACTATTCTTGGGTGGAAATAATCCTGGACAGCTAAAGAAACTTTTTGTGAGTCTTAAGAACTGTCAGAATGACTTGAACTCCTTTAAGGAAAGAAGTGTCGCCGTATTTGGCGAGATCGAGTTGGTCAAGGGCAACGATAAATTGAAGGACAAGATAATCAAGGACTTTTACAATAGCATCAGTCCCATGGAAATAGGATTGGATAAGGCTTGTGGAGAATACGTACAGGCAGTCAAGCGAGAACAGGAAAAGGAAAAGGCATTGAACGACAATGGAAAACGTCCACTCGAGGCATAGGGCCAAATAGCATAATAAACATAGAATAGCATGACGTAGAGGACATCTTCAATGAGGAAGAATTTCTATAATTGTCTGACACCAAAGTATAGTTTAAGGAATGAAGCTACTTATTTCTAAGGAGTATTATGGGCGTGGAATTCGTTAGTTTCTATTTTTCTTTGGGTGTTACTACAAGGCACACCTCACAATGTGCCAGTCATAGGCGTCGTAATTTTTCTGGCCGTCAATAAGAGCTTGTCCAGCCTCGGGATTGACGAGAGCTCCGTCCATCGTCTTAAGAAGCATTTCCACTACCTCTAGTGAAAATGTATGGTGTTTGTTGCGGCTGACAAGGAAATACGCCTCGGCGATATTCAACTCGTCGGTCATATAGTCGACAAGATCGACAAGATGGCCCGATAAATCGCTGGGGAGGTTGGCAAGGACGGTTGACAGAAGCACTATGAAGGCAGTCTTTGAGCTCGAACGTTGCAACAGAGATTTTGCTTGTGCTGGGGGTTCATTTCCAGATATGGAATCTGGACCGGAAATGAGACGAGTTCCCACAGGAACGGAGCGTGACTTGTTAAGCCTTTTCTGGCCGGGACCAGAGATCCCGAGAACGTTTCTGGACTCGGTTCGTGGAAGGTGAATTGCGGAGTCAAAGCCACCACTCGATTCCTGGAGCGGTGTGGAAAAGGCTGTTGGAAGCGAGAGACATATTGGTCATGGAGGGCATATTGTCGAGGTTCATGATGTTGCGGAAGGAGAAGGCGAGAGGGATAAGAGGGTAATGAAAGCTGTAGTTACGGATGTGTCGTAAAAATCGAAAGGTCTGGTCAAAGTGCAGTCGCGGAAGTTTCTGACGTAATCGGATATACGTACAGTACGTAATTTTCAATGGGAAGAGCAGAGCTGAGATAAGCGAAGAGAAGGAGTAACAGCCACGCAATGGCAAAGAAAAGTATGTGGAAGGCTACCATAGGGCCTGGAGCTGGGGTTGAAGCAAACCTTGGAGTATTTCGTCAAATATGAACGAGTTACCAAAAAAAAAACAACCTGCTTCTCAAATAGCCTTTCGATCTATTAGGGAAATCACAACTAACGACAGTATCGAAACATAGCAGAGCCGCGAGAAGAGGTGAGGTGGACGAGGGGATCAAGGACTTGGAGAAGCTCCCAAAGCCAGAGTCCGACGGCCTCAAAAAGTCCATTATTCGGACCACAATCAAAAATGAAAATTTGCTAGCAGCCAAGATGGAAAGCAACAAGATCAAGAAAAACAAGAAGAAGACCAACACGCTCAAGCATCGTTTGGAGCGTTCTGACAAGCTCAGCGGTGTTTTGTCTACCAAGATCGAACAGAGTATTGCTAGAGCAAAGTATGTGCAGAATGCCAGAAAGGCCGGATGGGATCAGATCAACAATTCGATCAAGAACGAGTTGATTGCAGAAAAGAGGTTGGAGCACGAGTTGGCTGGAGATGCTCCCAAGACCGAGGAGCAGCTTGAAAAGGAAGCAGAGGATGCATATGTCAGAAGCGTATTCCAGGACGACGAAGAAAAGGAAGAAGAGAACAAAAAGCCTCAGCTTAGCTCGTCCAACAAGTTTGCATTGCTCGAAGAAACCGAGGCGTAGGTGGATCTATAGAGTGTAAAGTATATTATAGTAATAGCAGAAGTACAAGGTAGCAGAGACGTAGAATATAGGAATAGCAGAGAAGTAGCGTATTAGTAAAATGGCAGAGAAACAAAGAAGAGAATGTATACAGATCGGGAGAGCCGAGCTATCCAAAGGATCATATTCCTTACGGGTCTAAGATCCCATTTGGAGTAATGTGCTCCACTTGGTAAATTCTTTGTTACCTCGTTGATCTGGTTCCGAATTCTCCAGCGCGCACAAGTGAATATTCATCCACGTATCGACCATCTGTCAACTATGCGAATGTTGAAGCAAATCGTGGTGCTATCCCTCTTGGGAAACGCATTAGGGCACGAGCCTCCCGTCTTCCAACCCTACGACAAGCCACTTAGTGCCGGTGCGCTTTTTGAGCAGTTTGAATACGATGACTTGAAATCATCTCCATGGATCCCATCTACTGGCACAACTTACGACGAGGGAAGAAAGGAAATGGTTCCCCATAAGGGACAATGGCAGGTGGAGTCGTCCAAGAAGATCATTGGATACAGAGGAGAACGCGGATTGGTGCTCAAAAGCCGTGCTTCTCATTACGCCATTTCTCGCAAGTTGCCACAGCCATTCGATAACACCGACAAGGATTTGGTGCTCCAGTACGAGATCAAGCTCCAGGACGAGTTGACCTGTGGCGGGACCTACATCAAGTTGTTGGACGTCCAGGACGACTACCTGGAATTCAACTCCGATACTCCGTACCAGATCATGTTTGGACCCGATCGTTGTGGATCCCAAAACGTTGTGCATTTCATCATGAGAAGAAAGAATCCTCACACGGGGGTCTACGAAGAAAAGCGTCTCCGTACTCCTCCCATGTCTCGAGGCGATGCTTTGAGCAATTTGTACACTTTAATCATCAGAAAGAACCAGGACTTTGAGATGAGAATCAACGGACAGGTGGCTAAAGCTGGCAACCTCGTGACCAAGACCCAGCTCTTGAGTCCAGCATTGAATCCACCCGCGGAAATCGAGGATCCCGAGGATTTAAAGCCTGAAGACTGGGACGAGAGACAAACCATTCCCGACCCTAGCATCGAGAAACCCGAGGATTACGAGTTGAAGCACGTGTGGAGGACCATCCCTGATATGAATGCCAAGAAGCCCAAAGACTGGGACGACACGAAACCCAAGTTCGTGCCTGAAAATGGTGGTGAAAAGCCCGAGTTTTGGGATGACGAGGAAGATGGCGAGTGGGAGCCACAGATGGTTCCAAATCCAGAGTGTGAGGCGATCTCCGGGTGTGGCCCATGGAATCCTCCTATCATTGAGAACGAGCACTTCATTGGACCGTGGATTCATCCCAGAATCGAGAACCCCAACTATAAGGGTGAGTGGAAGCAGAGAATTATTCCCAATCCACACTATTACGAAGATAAGAGGCCATCGGATTTGGAACCTATCGGTGCTCTCGCCTTTGAATTGTGGAGCATGGAGTCCAATGTTTTGTTCACCAACATTTACTTGGGACATCTGGTCAAGGAAGCTGAGAAAATTGGCAACGAAACGTGGCACCCCAAACACGAGTTGGAACACCAGTACAGAGAATCTAACAAGAAGAAGCTCAAGAATGAGCCGGTCGGGCCTCCTCCGGACTTCGAAGACTTATTGCTCGCAAATCCAGACGAGCTGTTAGTGTACCAGTTCTACAATTTCATTAGAATGGCTTTGAAAAGACAGTACCTTCATTTCAAGGACTTTATCTTTGAATTTATGATGGATCCCGTGCCCACGGTATTGGAAAACCCCGTCAGATTTATGGTCTTGTGTTCTATACTCATTGCTGGGTTCAGTGTTGCGTTTGGGTTCTGGGCGGTTTTGATGTTTGCTATTTTTAGCCGAGGCGACGACGAAGAGGAGGAAGAAGCCGAGGAGAAATCTGTTAGGTACGGACCGAAGATTGAGGAGTTGAGTGACGAAGAGATTGTGCCCGTGAAGCAGTCGGAATCGTCGTCCTCCGCTGTGCATCAAGAAGAAAATAGTGTCAAAAGGAAGTGAACGCTTGAATATTGACTGAAAACCTTTATCGGCGAAACTGGAAATTTGAAACACGCTTGTGGTTCCATATCTGGTATTTTGGTTCCTTCTCTTGTGGCTGCGAAAAGTGTCTGAAGTCCACAAACAGATGCGCGCACAAACAGAAGCAAGAAGGGACTCAGCACCATATACCGCATCGGGATCGAGCATGCAGTGCGATCTGCTAATGCTAGTTAGCCAGAATAAACGTTTGGCTCTGGTACTTCTGTGAATGTGGTACAAAATTTCCTGCTACCTTAACTTCTTTTTTGATCTGATATGTTGCTACTAAATGCTAAACCTAATGTTCCTGAGGATTCTCCTGTCGACATTAAAGGGCCCTCCTTGGCCCACCAAGTGCTGCCGATCATCCCGCGGTCCTTTTCTCCCTTTGGTTCTGTGGCTGCTGGGAGGGGTCGCAAATCCTCTCTCCAATCTCCAGGTAAAGTGAGCAAGAAAAAGAGATACCAGCTTTCGTTTAGGCCCACTAGGCTCATCATTACAAACGGATCGGCTCTTCTCACCTCTCTTGTCCATGGAAAATACCGTAAGGTGAAGTATTTGAATTTGAGCAGCACGGATTTTGTTCAAGAACTACTTTACCAGAATTTGAACAGTTTGTTTGGTGACGTTGCTACGCGGTCCACCATCATACTCGTGCTGTTCAAGGTGAAGAAACCGAACGATAGGGCTCAGTTGAGTGAGGTTTTGGCTGTTTTGGACAAGTATTTGAAGGGTTCTCGAAAGAGAAAAGATGCGCAGGTGCAATTAGATGTTTGTGTGAACGGAAGTAACAGCAGGCTCTTTCTAAATCCGAGCCAGTTGAGATGGATCCGAAGCGTCTTGTTTTAAACGAGAAATGACTAGATAGCCTATTAGAATGCCGAGATGATAAGTGTAATTAGAAACCCACATACAATGAATTAGCGAGTTGGTAATGGGTAAATCAAGTTCCACTTCCCTATACTTATCAGAGGATTCATGAGATGATAAATACTGCTGGAAACATCTCTTCACGGTATAGAAATGGAATAATGATATGATCAAGAGCGGATTTTTAATACCTCTCCTCTACATTTATTAAGGTGGAATAAGTGCAACCCGATTCTTCTTGACTTAAAATAAAATAATGAGATGATAAATAATTAATCAAATATTTCCCTATAATATTCATTAAAATGGACTAATAAGATGATAACCAGTAAATTAAATTCCTTTTAACGAATGAAATAATGAGATGATAAGCATTTAAATACCTCTTCACAACATCAATTCCTGCGATCCCCCACTTTTATATCTCGAATTCAGTTTGGCTATGAGTCCGGGCACGGTTGCAACTCCACGTGATAGTGGTCGCATTTCGAGCCAGGAATTAAAGGGATGAACGCCAATGAGTGAAACAACCCCTTTGCTTCAGACAACTAAGCCCGAGTCGCAGGTGTCGAGAGAATTCCGTTCAAGTTCCCGCACCCGTCGCAGATTGCGTTTCCTTCTTTTCCCGCTCGCATTGCTCCTTTTGGTTACGAGTTATCTTGTCATGAGCTCCAACCTCCCTGGACATGTTCCGCTCAACAGGCCATTGAAGGTCAGGGTTTACACCCACAACATCCGCTACGACAACAGGGGCAATCCCGACAAGCACGAGGAGCCATGGACCGTCCGCAAACACGAGGTGATCAATTCCATCGACTTCCACGCCGCCGCCACCGGCTACGGCAACATCGTTTGTCTCCAGGAAGTGTTGCACCACCAGTTGGAGGATATCGTGAACGGTTTAAACCGCAACGCGGCGCAGGGCGAGAACTGGACCTACTACGGTGTGGGACGGAGCGACGGCAAGACCAAGGGCGAGTACGCTCCCATCTTGTATCGTCCCGTGGACTGGTTCTTGGTGGAGAACCAGACGTTCTGGCTCAGTCCCACGCCCGGGTTCCCCAGCAAGGGGTGGGACGCGGCACTCGAGCGGATCGTGACGTTGGTGACACTCCAGCTGGTCCAGAACCCGTTGCTCAAGTTGAATTTCCTCAACACCCACTTTGACCACCGCGGGGTCAAGGCACGGGCCCGGTCGGCGCAGTTCATTGTCGACAAGATGAAGAACTACAACGGGAACCCGTCGTTCTTGGCGGGAGACTTCAATACCGAGCCCACCGACGAGCCGTACGGAATATTTGCTGCTTCAGGACTCAAGGATGCTCGGGTTCTTGTGGACCCCAAGTACTCGTACGGAGCCAACACCACGTTCTCGGGCTTCAGCCGCAAGCACGAGGTCAACACCATCATCGACTACATCTGGTCGCCGGTGTACACCCAGAGCAACTTGGAAAAGCTCCAGGAGCATCCCGCAAAGCGCGACTCCGACACCGAGGCCGATCGCTGGGGCGTGATCCTCAAGCACTTCGGAATCCTCCCCAATTACAACAAGGGCTTCCACTTCTCCGACCATCGTCCCGTAGTGGCCAACTTCGAGGTGATCCGCAAGTGGTTCTAGAAGGCAGAAACGGCGTTGGTGGACGGATCTCTGCAGTGTCCAGGAACAGATCTCCGACTAGCAGCCAAGAAACTTTTGCGTTACGCATAAGGGGTGTCACGATCTGCGGATGGGGGTGGTATTTCGTGGAGGTTTTGGGCGGTTTTCGAGCCACGCCGAAATGGGTCTCCCCACAAACTCAAAAGTGCCCTATGTCGATTCTTTTAGACCCGATACAGCATCGTTTCAGTAGATGACTTACTCGACAACCTGACTATGTAGTCTTTTCCGGAAATTGGTAGCAACGGCACCATTACCCCGGATTTTGGAGAGCCGTGCGACATTGTCGCCGAGGTGCTTTTTGGGGGTGCCTACACTTCTCCAGTTCCGATTGCTGCAACAGCTGCTGCGAAACCCACATCTCGCAATGCAAATAGAGCCAATTTGCGGGGACGGAGCCTCGTCTGAGCCAGCCCATTGGTTCTATTGCAGTGGAACCATTTCCGGTATAGGAATGTTTAGTGCGGACATTTTCGGAAACAGGCAATCGCAGTACCCCCACCGGAGATAATATTTTTTGGCAAATGTCCGGGTGTATGTCGAAAAGTCGAAAAATGTCTGAAAGGTCGCAGCTCAACAGGGGTCAGTAGGGACATTGTGATAACAAAATAACCCGGTGCCCTTTAGTGACGGCATCCAATATGCGCGCACCCCGCAACTTTCTCCGGGCTTTCGCTGCTTCTGGCACAAAAGTGTCCGAGCTTTTGCATGCGGACTTTAGTCGTGGGGTGGGGACTCTGCGCGTTGGGCTTCTCTACCCTATCTTCGACGTCAAAATAGACGTGCATGCGCCAAGAGTGGGCAAGGCCATTACTAGGGGACGATAAAAAAATATCGCCGCGTAAACTGGCCCGTGCGGAGAATGTTGTTTCATTCAGTTAATGGCTCCCATCAAGCTCGTTCACTAGTTCTGACACTAGACGGTTTCGTAGGAACTAGCGACAGTCGCGCACATCCCCGCACAATATGCAAGGTGCTGCCACGTATGGTGCGCATGGCTCTGATGCAGAATTGAACGTTGGACTCTTCGTACACTGCATACGACGATGCAGCTATGGGTGATCCCGGAACCAGTGAGTCCTATGGGCTAGGCTAGGTTGTTATCAGATAGTCGAAGATTGAACGGTTCGCAAAATCTTTGCTCGATCTACCGTAAGGAATGTGGCTGTGATTTAGA